>RPOG01002641.1:0-85822 GCA_008086565.1 Thalassoma bifasciatum | reverse complement strand
CCAGGCTCAGTTTATAACTACTGCACTGATCAAGACTCAATGAATGAACTCCACACATTAAATATTTAACAAGTGTAGAGTTTATTTATAACTGTCCGGTCCACTAATCAACATGTGCAATGTTTCCCTCACTCTGTAAAGCTGAGCTGAACCCATGAAGAGAGCTCTGTGTCACTGATGAAGAATCTGAAATTTAAGAAAGTGTTTCTGACCTATTATAGTAAAAATATATAGAATCTTAGACTGGGCTAGAATTTTTTTATTCATGATATTAAAAGAAAAAAAATGATGCCTAAATAGTTTTAAAAAAGTAAAAAAAATCTGCCAATGGGGTAAGACATCTGTACTTGGGGGTTTCTTGTATAATACTCTCCTGTGATTGAGAGAGCTGAAGGAGTTTGTCTGTGGATGCATCATGCTGAGTGACTTTCTGTCTCTGTGTCCCTGCAGTGAACAGAGTATCTGCCAGGCGCGAGCTGCCGTCATGGTGTATGACGATGCCAACAAAAAGTGGGTTCCAGCCGGTGGGTCCACGGGCTTCAGCAGAGTCCACATTTACCACCACACAGGCAACAACGCCTTCAGAGTGGTGGGGAGAAAGATCCAGGATCATCAGGTGAGTGAATGGTACCTGTGAAGGTTGTGTCCTGAATGACACACATAATGAAGAACTTCTGGTTTAAGTTCAGAGTACAACCTATGTAGCGAAATGGTTGTGTCCTCGAAAATAACAAAAAATTGTCTTCAACTCAGACTAGACACCTCTGTAATTCAAGCCAAACAAGCATGTGTCTAGAATTAACTTTTTCATTCATATGTATAACTTTGTTTGTGGACATACAGGATGTGTATTTTTCTGGACTCATCCTCTGAGATTGGAGGAGTTATTAAGTCTTGATCTTCAGAAATCTTCTGTCAAAGGCCACAAACTGAAAACCTCACACCAGCTCTCCTGTTTGTCTGTAGTCTCCTCTTTAAGGTTAGGGTCTTATTATGGTTGAATTTCACTTTCATCCACCAAATCAATCGATCACCCTGCTCTGTCTTCACGCTTCTGCTCAGCTGCTGCCTGAAGCATCACGTGTTAGGTTCACTGGTCCAGCCGTCCTTTTTCTTTGAACCCGATGTCTCAGGGATGCCCAGAGGGAAAATCTCCACATTCTGCAACACTGAGCTTCTGTGAACTCCAGAACAGATAATATTTCTACAATCCAGTTTTGGTTGTCTTGATGCAAAGATGTAAAAATATTCCCTTCACTCTAAACCTGGAGTAAGTGTTAATTCATTGGTTTATAAGAGTAACCCAACCACCAAGCTTTGAAGAGAGAGGATGAGGGGAGGTTTTCTTCAATGTCTCTAATTATGACCATTTTTGATTTCTGCTTAAATATAAACAGTAGTTCAATCAATCAATCTTTATTTATATAGCACCAAATCATAACAAATGTTCCCTCAAGACACTTTCTAGAACATTGCCAGATCTAGACCTGTCAATGGTAATACATTTTATTTTATTCCATAAACAGAGGCCCAACATCAAGACAAGATAAGAAGTCTTATCTCATCTCAACGCACCATGAGTACAGCACTTTGCCGCAATTAGCAAGTTACAGTTAGTTCATGCACTGAAGTGTACCAAAGTACTATACTAAAACAGAGTGGAATAATCATGGTAAAAACAAAAAAATGTTATTTATTTAGCACCGTTTGAAATAGTTTCACAAAGTACTTTGCACAATAAAAAAGAAAATAGGCAACAACAAACGGATAAAAGGAAATAAAACAACAAAAATTAAAACATCAATAGAATAAAGGTTACAACAGTTAGCATTATAAGAAACATTTGATAAAAATATATTTTGAGGATCGAAACACACTTTTGTAAACACACATTAACAAAAATGTATTTGACCCTTTATTCCTTTATTCCAATTGGAGCACCAGCACTCCCAATTTACAAGTGCTTTTTAAATTACTGTAACTCTTCAACTATTTGAGCTGGTGAGAAAATTTAAACTGTTCCTTGAAGAAGAAAAGACAAGCTGTGCTGCAATATTTGAGATATATTTAAAAAAAAAAAAAAAAACTACAAAGAGAGTCTACATTTAATGATGTTCCAATTGCAGACAATAACTGATGCAAGCTGTTCTCATAATAGTTGCTCTTCAACTATTTGGACTGGCTAATAAAACAAATATTCTGTCCTAAAAGAAGAGAAAATAAGCTTTTCTGGCAGGAACTTTAAATCTTTTAAGGCCAAAATAACAAAAACAAAGAAAAAAAGTCCATGTGGCTTGTTTTAAACTTGGGTGGTTAAGAGATATTTAAAAGAGGATAAAGACTCTGTTACTCTGATCTTTTCAGAGAGGTTGTTCCAGAAGGTGGGAGCTCTGACAGGAAAGGTCAAAGGTCACCTTCAGTTCTCGGCCTTGATTTTGGGACAGCAAACAGATCCTTGGCTGAGGACTTCAGCTTACGACTGGCACTTGCGAAATGAGGAGATCAGAGATGTACTCAGGAGCAGGTCCAGAGCGGGCTTCAAAAGTCTTCATATTTGTTAAAGATTTATTGACGGGATAGCCCTTTGAGATGAAACCCAATTCTAAAATTTGAAAATAACATTACTGATTCTAATTTCAACCCAAAAAGTAGACATTTCTACCTCTAGCTGTGGTGTACTCTCTTTTATTTACTGCATCCTCCTTTGATTAATTAGTCATCCTGTATAAATTATTCATCAACATGCCAAGACAAGTTGGCAAAATCATAAAAATGTAAGGCTGTAATTTAAGTTTTTGTCTGATATCAAGTGATGTCTGATCATAATTTCAGCAACACTCACTCTGAAAGTTGAGCAAATCTCTTTAAGGACAACTGAGATTTGTGGAGACTGGTTTTCACTGACAACATGTGAACACTAGATGGAAAAACAGATGAATAAAAAAGATTAAATGATTAATCAGAACTTTTCTCTGGAAAGGGCTTGTTTCACTTGATTCCCCACTCATTCACACTTTTCCTTAAATAATGATAAAGACTGTAAAATTGTTTCAAACAGTGCTGAAGTGTTATCCTTTCAACTTCTTGAATTTCGACTTAAAAAGATCGGAGAAGGAAGTGAGTGGTTGTACCGGCTGTGTTTGTGTTTGCAGTTCACTCTCAGAGCTTCAGGCTGATTGTCAGTTTGTGTGCCACTGCGATAATAATATGCACATTTCTTCTGTTTTGTTTTATTCGCTGCCACCTACAATAAGCATCAAGCGTTACAACAGCTCAATTTCTTCCCACATTTGCTGGCTGTTTGTTTTATCAGCCAGTCCTTCAACAATAAAGAATGGTTATGTGAATCCCTTCCCTCCTGCTACAGGCACATTATAACAAGCACAGAAATTGACACCAGATTATTTCTTGCTGGGTTAAAATAAATTCTGCCAGCAGCAGGTTTAGACCTTGTTTTGGTTCAGGCTTAAGCCCTGGAAGAGCTGTGTATTGGCCAAAGCAGAGAAAATGTTTTATTTTCTGGGGCTGCTCTCATTACACTTTAATCCTCTGAAATCTTGACAAAGCAGTGGCCCTTTAAGATAAGCTTCACACAACAGGGTCCCTGCAGGGGAATGTTTCAGATTCTGTCTCTTATGAGTTTGGACACAAGACGACACGGTGATAAACAGATTAAACCCCATAACACATCACCTCAGAGCTGCAACAGAAAATGATGATGAGTGTGCTTTGAGTCCTCTTAAAAACTCTTACCCATGATTCACTTGGGCTCAGTCTTCTGTCTCAATGAATCAGAGTGGAGCTGCTTGAAGTGTTTATGTTTGGCCAAGCACTCTGAATGCCAAAAAAACTACAACCTCAGCATCCAAAATGCCTCAAATGTATGGAGAGTCGATCATAAAGTCATTTTACAAGCAGGTGAAAGTGGCCTTTCGCCTCCTAATAGCTGTAGTGTTCTGTTGTCACTTAGGGTTTAATGAGGGTGGGGTGTTTATTGTGACAAGACCAGAGACCAACAAGTTACCCTTGAATCATCCTCATGTTTGTGGCAGCTCCTGAGCTTGGCAGCAGGTTCACAGAGGAAGCATCATGGCTGACAGAGTAATGGATGGGCAGAGACTGGAATAGCTTTTGCTCTTTTGATGGATGTAATGTATTTTATAAGTAGGTATGGTGCTGTTTTTAATGCATTTTAATCATTTTAATGCTCACGTCACCTGCCCTAGTGACTATGACAGAATAATAAATATGACTACCAGCATATTCACTGGAATGTTTATTTATGTGCATTGTCTCTGTATATTTAAACCAATAAACTTAACAAAAATTATGTTTGTGCTAGCAAGCAATGTAACTCATGTCAGCCTAGACAAGAAATGTTAGTTTCTTTAAAGAGGGGGTCTTACTTTTTTAACAGGGGATATTTTTCTTTAAACAGTGGATATGATACTGTCCCATATTTAAAACATGGATATAAGTAACAATGCTGAATGTTCAATCTCCATGTTTGCTGATTTTCAAACCTCTACATATACAAATGTTGTATGGTAAAAATAAAGATATGAAGATATTTTGATGAGAACTTTGTGGAATGATAAAATAATGAGGTCACAATAAGGAACTTGGGACAGGCTGTTGACAAGATGTGCCCACAGTGCTCACTCTAAAAGGGGCCAGAGGGGTGGCCAATCAGAGGTAAGAGGATCCGTGGAGCAAAGATCTTTAAAGAGACAGCAGCCAAAATAAAGCGAGATAAGGGTTTTTTAAAACACAAGTGTGAGAAAAAAGGAGATAATTTTTGGAGCTGTAAATCATGTGATGACATGACAGGGGTATGAGATGGACACAAATGATGAAAATAATATAATGTAATGTAATGCAATATAACATAATATAATACAATATGATATAACATAATATAATATGATATAATATAATATAACATTACATAATATAATGTAATATAATATAACATAATATAATATAATTTTTCTCATACATTAAAAAAAACAGTTCTTTTTTACAGTTATTCATTAATTTTATGTGATGTATAAACACACTGGATCTGAAATTGCAACATAAAGTAAAAAATCTGAGTAGGAAAAACGTTTTTTCTGCTTTTCTGTTGAAACCACAAACATGTAACGAATCATTTTGCAACTTAGAATGCAAACATGAATTGTAAATTTCAAAAAACGATGTACAAATCTAGCAAACAACACAATTAGATACAACTACACAACCAACTATGTGCAAACCATCAGGTGTCAAGTTTTAGTACAATTATTGTCAGGATCGCCTCGTTGCCCTGACACACAAAACAAAAAACTGCAACCACACAACAATGATGTAATACAAATGCACTTCTCCCACCTCCATAACGCCCAAAACATACCCTCTCGCCTAGCAACCTGTTGAAACCCGTTGCAGTCCTACAGAGTCGGAATGGGGATATGACTTTTTTTTTGTTATCAAAAAGTTTATACAGGTGTTATCATAGATGTTATGATATGGCACAACCCTAATACACAGCATGGTGATTTTGGTATCTTCTACATGAACTAATTTCTTGGCTCTCCTGAAGTCACTGATGTTCACCTGGAGTCCCTTTTCCTCACTTTCCCACCACTAATGTCTCCAGGTGGTGATAAACTGTGCCATTCCCAAGGGGCTGAAGTACAACCAGGCCACGCAGACCTTCCACCAGTGGCGTGACGCCCGACAGGTCTATGGCCTCAACTTTGGCAGCAAAGAGGACGCCAACGTATTTGCCAGTGCCATGATGCACGCTCTGGAGGTGCTCAACTCCCAGGACTCAGGTTGGTCTGCTTCTCCTCTGTGGTTTTATAATGTCTTTTTGTCTTTGTTGAACGTTGGATCACAGCGAAAAGACAGGTATAGATCTGGTAAAGGTTCATGGAGTGAGAGTATTTATGTACCAGGCACTAGACCCAGGACCTAAAAATGTAACCGAAGTGTAAGTGCTGAAAACAGTTTCTCTGAACGTACATTTGAGACTGACTGACTCAAAAAGCCAGATAGAGTCTCTGTTTTTGGTTCACAGAGGTCAGGACTGTTGATGGCTCCACCACCCACAGGATAAATGCTGCTTTGAGAAACCTCTATTCATTTTTGTTCCACTTCTGTTTACTCTTCCACGTGAAAGAGAGAGTAATTTAGTCACTGAGACAGATTGTACGGCTAAGGCAGCTTCCCTCCATCACTCAGTTTTGTCTGGATGTGGTTCTCAATTAGGGATGGTTATTGATAAGATTTTATTCAAACCAATGCCCTATCAATTCTGCTTATCGATCCCATTCTTTATTCATTCCCTTGTCAATTCCTCAACAAGTTCCACTACAATTTGCAGTGTACAAAAAGTAGCTTTACTGGTTTTCTGTGTCAACAACATTTATTTAGTTTGTAAGAAAATGAAATATGAAATTGGCCACCTAGTATCGCTTTGAGTTGTTTGGAACCTTGAGCTTGCCGTAGTTATGCTGAAGTCGACCCTTCATTATATATCAGCCATGAGCCTGTAATTCCCGAAAAACATTTACCTGTGAGTATTTTGACATTTTTGAGGTTTAAAGTATCATTTTCAAAGAGCAATTGTGATATGTTTCTGCGATGAAAGTTGAACTTTTGTTTTAAAACCAACATTATATTGATGAATGCTAATGGCTAGCATATCAATGCAATTTTCCATATATGCTAGCATCAAGGTAGCGTTATGTTTTCTATATAATATTTGTACCTTAGGAGATTCTGACTGCATTAAACATGAATCTCTTGTGAGAGAGTAATTACATTTATTTGTATGTTCAATTTTAAAGCTTCTTAAGTCAAACTTCAAGCGGAAAATCCTGGATCAGAGTTTTCTTCAGAAACTGTCATTTATCTGCTAAGCTGAGCTAAGCTAGCTGGGGCAGAATAGTCGCCTTGAAATCTATCCACTTCAGGGTAATGTAAAGAATCAATAAGGGAATCATAAGCAAAAGGGCTATGATACCGATGGATTGAACCATTTCTTATTGATACTTCACAGGAACCAGTTCTTGATGCTCATCCCTATTCATAGTGAAGCTTTTTCTCCAGATATGTTGTGAATTCTCACATGTACCTGGTACCAGAACATGAAAATGAAGCTGCTGCTGCAGTTTGGATTTGTAAAGTGAAGTTGTTGGTTTAAAAGCTTCTCTGTGTGAAGGCACCCTGAAACATGTTGAGGAAGAAGTCGTACCACAGAGGATAGGAACACTCCTGAAAAATTCAGGATAACAAAGAACATATGTCAACAATAAAAATGTTTTGAAGAGTACAAGACTTACTAATGGGCTTACCAGGAACAATGATTGCAGTAAAATGTCATATTTAATTCATCACAGGCAGCTCTCCTCACTGAGTGGGGCCGTAGGTACAAACCCTCTGCTTTCCTTAATCAAAACCTTCATTTCAAGCTGAAGGCTCTGCAGGCGGTTAACAATTGATGACTCTCAGTAATAACCTCAGTTAATAAGGTAAAGTATTTTGAGCTCTGCTGAGTGTGATCACATCCAATGATAGTTCAGTGAACTGGAAACAAAATCATAAAAAAAGCCACGTCATGGCAGGGGGTTGCTGGTTTACACTCAAAGAATCCACAAATCCAGCCACAGATTCAAACAGCAACTTTTAATTGTGCCTCAAATATTCTCTGGCTGTGACTGCAGCAGTACACCATGACCTTAGTTAGCTGGAACGTGCTCTCATTATGTTGCTCCATCAGGCTGTGGGTCTAAATATGCTCACATGCTGTAAGGGATGACAGAGGAGAGAGAGAGAGAGTGAGTTTCATTACTGTGATCCATTCAGATCCTCAGTTCGTTTACATTCAAATCCCAAATTTAAGGCTCAATGATCAGCGATCACATTTGAAGCCAAATGTGTTACTTTCTCTTCTCTCCTCTTTGATTACCTTTCCCTCCTCACTCCCAAAGCCGTGCCTCTCATCACTCCCTAATCCCATCCACTAATTAACCTGATAATGATGAGCTCCATTATGTTAATAGTACAAGGTGTGTGTGTGTGTGTGTGTGTGTGTGTGTGTGTGTGTGTGTGTGTGTGTGTGTGTGTGTGTGCTTGTTGTGTTTGAGTGTGTGAGACAAGACTAGGTACAGCAACACGAGTTTAGCAGCATGACAAGACAGTGACAGAGAGGACCAGAAACTCTTTCCAGATCCAAACATAATTAATTTCACTTAAACATCCCAGTGGAGAAAACTTCATATTGGTTGGAGTCACAGATGCGTGTTCATTTTTTGGTAATGTCTCATACAAATGCACGAAGCAGAGTCAGGCTTCTGTCAGCGTCATTGTGCTATTTTGTTCTTGTTTGGTGGTGCGTATGTTTGTTTTCTTCATTCAGTTAAAAAAGCTCCATGATTAGGTTAATATGGCACTGGTAAAGATAAAATCTTAAAGGGACTGTGAAGACTTTTTGAAGTAATCTTGAAAAGGTCTCATCTTCAGATACATGCTTTATCATAATCTATAACTTAAAATGAGATTCTCAGCACTAAAATAGGTTATTTCTAAATGGTATTTCCTGGTCAGGTCAAGCAGGACAGCATTGATTTATGACACAAGGAGGTCTCTATGAAAACATGACAACAAGCCTGCAGTGGGAAGTTGTCTTCTCTGTTGAAAACGATTTGTTGGATTATTTTGCAGTGATGGTGGAAAGAGGGACTGGACTGTCTGACAGAAACAGAACAGAAGAAATCTAAAAGAGAGCGTGATTGAGCACAGGCTAAAAGCTAAAATGTGAGCTAAACGCTGGTACACGTTTTGTAGCAGTTATACTTCAGTGATCTGTTCAAACTCGAGAGTCCATAAATAAAATGAAGAGTGACGTTACTTTTGCTCTGCTTGGTAGATGAGCACTGGTCAGACATAACCAGGATTGACTGACAATACAGACATGTCTCAGAGCACCGGGCTGTGAGTAGTGCCTAATGTAGCCGACTACGAAACTATGGTAGAAACTGAGTTCACCAAGTTTGCTTTCCTAGTAACACAGAAGGTATTAATAGCAATAGTCTATGTTTATCTGAATATTCGGTACAACCAAGCCAAGACCTGAAATTTAAATAATGTTCCCTCTTGGTTTTGTCCTACCTGACAAAGCCTCACGTTCCAACAAATGATGTCATGTTTCAAACAACAGCGCTGCGTAACTGTTGATGGCTAAATAGAATACCTCATCATGTTGAATCTGGTAAAAAGTTGTCTTGAACAAAGGAAAGTAGAGTTAAAAAGAAATTATACTTTCATTCTTTTCTCCAAAACAAACTGAACAGAAACTAACTCATGCCTTGGTTCATCACAACAGTGTGGAGCAAAGGCTTAATGGAAATGGAGTCATCTTGCTAGTGCTAACGCTAACTCTTCCAGAAAATCCTCACAGCTACTTTAAAAAATAATTGAGCTATACTTCAAGTCTACTTGGACTGGAACCACATTCTGGTAAGAGACTCTTTCATTAACGAAAAGTATGACCATAAATGTCCGCCAACAAACCATTCATCTTTGAAAAGTCAGGATGACAAGGAGTTGAACATGTTTTGTTTTCATTGACGAGACAATAATGAGATGAGAATGTTTGTGGTGGACTGTCAGACTTTCAGACTCCATGATAATCCCTGGATGTGAGTCTGATCTGTGAAAATACAAGCAAAACATCCCTGAAAGAGGCTCATTGAGTTAGCTGAGTTAGTGCGCTGTGGGTACAAGTCTCACCTTCTCTGTGCAGCTTTCTCACTTTCATTGACTTTAATCACTAGAGACCAACCAGCTGCTGGGCTGAGTTCTGTGTCACATTTAATATTTAACACCTTTTGCTGCCATTAACTTTATTAGCTCTGTGTCTTCAGCTGCATTTATCTTAGTTTCATGATCTGTTTGACACATTAGGTGAAACTGTCAGTGTAACCTTTGCCTGACACTGCAGATACATTTGAGAGCTGTCGTCCTAAAACAGGAAACCAGTCCTTACGTTGTGTCCGTAGCACAATTATTTGAATCTAGAGATTACAAAAAGAGCCAGTGTCCACATGAAAACTGTTTTCTTTGCTCACAAGGATCATGCTTTTATGATTCCACTTTTATCTGTGTGTGATAGCCTTTCCTTTCTCTTTCTCTTTAGATCAGTAGGGACAGAACAGCAGCTTAATGTTGAGAGGAGAGAGTCCAGGATCAATTATTACACCGGTGGGTTTCAAACTGGGGGGCGTGACCCCTTGAGGGACCGCAGAGTTTTGACAGGGGTCCAACGAGGCCAAAGGAGTTAGTGGCTTGAGAATGTGTTGATACTAGGGGTGTGACGAGATCTCATGCAACAAGATATTTATTTTTCATTAATTATTTAAAAATATAAGAGAAAATGTCATTCAAACCTATTATGTTCACTGTTAATTATCAATTTGCTGTTATTGATGCATAATGGGTGTTTTCTTTCAAAGTTTAAAAAGTTACATCGTTCAAACCTTTTATGTTGACCACTTTTACTTTTACTCTACTGCAAACAAAACAAAATGTGTATTCATACTGTTATCAAGAGGTCTCTCATTTACACAATCTGGTCCTGTATTGTTAAAGCTGGTTGCTTGTTTCTATCACAAGATCTGGCAACACTGGTGGCAGCACTTTGGGTAACGAGTGGAAATAATTAGTGCTCTTAAAAGTAATGTGAAAATCTTGTTTTGTCACATCCTCGTGAGCTGAATGTATCGTCACACCCCTAGTTGATCCACAATAACATTTTAAAACACACGTTACAGTGCCAATTGTAAAATTTCAGCCATTAAAGGGACGACTTCTTTTGTTTGTGAGTAAGCTGATGTTCCTGGCAAAAAAAGAGTTAATGTGCAGAGGCAGATTTTATTTTATTTTTTTTGGAAATCTTTTAAAAAGCATTTTATTCAGCAATAGTTTTATTTTTATTTTTTTCTGAAAGATGTCAGAAAGTGAAGCTAAAGTTGCGTATATATGATTTGTGACAGTTTTTCAAATGAATTAGCCCCTTGTGTGTTTACAAGTGAAGCACACTTCTGAGTTTTTGTTCATTTTAGAGCATGTGGCCAGTTGCGAAGAGAAGGGGGGGCCTGGAAATAGTTTCATCTGCAAAAGTCGGGGGCCTGCAAAAAAAGTTTGAGATTACACTAAGATATTAAACTCAAGAAAGTGTTCAGAGAGTGAAATGTTGCAGATTTAATCACTTGGCACAACAGCCTGTTTCATTTTGTGTCAGCTGAACCTCTGATAACACTACAAAAAGTCGAGCAGCGCTGAGCCTGAGATACAATCTCCAAACCGGTGCAAATGATGAAAAAACACTTCCGTGTTCGTAATTAGTCGGACGAAGTGTTCTACATTTCTCGAGTGTGTCAGACTGTCAGTCGGGACTAAGTCTGTCAGAAGTGAAGTCGTAATTGAGGTCGGACGACACACACCAAGTTCTGTTTTGACGTGTCCTCCATTTGACGAACTTAGGACAATAAAGACTGACTCAATACTCCGTGTGATGGTTTCTTTGACTCCTGAGTATTTTTAAAGGAGGAAGTGACGTGACTGAGTGACTCACGGCTCAACTGAAAAGAGTGAGCTGAGTCACCCATGAGGAGCTGCTGCTTAAAGCTACTGATTTTAAAAATGACATTGGTGATTGAGAACAGCCGGAGGAAGAGTTGAACTAATGAAAATCACAGAACAAAACAAACCCCCTGGCACTTCTCTTCTTCCTGACTTCTTTTTAATTCCGAACTTGCTCATCTCACATCCTCTCCTCCCCCTGGTTGCTTTTCAATTCCTCTCACATACGCTGCCGTCTTCCCCCTCTCAGTGGCACAGTGAGCTGCATACAGAAGCCAGAGGAAGGGTTTCTCCTTTCAGCCCACTGTTTTGCTCCTGTATTTCTGTCCTGACAGCTGCCCTCTCTGGCGCCTATTCTGGTCACAGTCATCTGCGGACCTGACAATCCTCTCGACACGCGGGCTTCATCCGCCATCACTCACTCAGTGGGTGTTTAAATCCTGCCTCATGAAAAAGTGTTGAAATCAGATCACTCACTTGAGACCTGCAGTTGTTGGATTTGGTGATTTGTTTTATGTGGCTGGTGAAGCAGAAGCTGTTGTAATCATGTAACGTGTTAGTGGACTGTGGTCTCACTGAGGCCTTCACTGCAAAGTGACTTCATTACATCCAGGGGATCTTTTGATTGTCTAGCTCCACCTTCATTATGCTCATCGGTCAAACAAAGCAGGCGATGAACCCGATAAGTCAACTCAGAGTTTCTGTTTGCAGTCACATGAGAGGGGCGGGTTCGTAACATCCACATAATCACAACATGAAACAGTGTCACTTAGATCTAGTTGCAGACAGTGCAACATTTCTTCAACCATAAATGTGTCAGCATACCAGATACTATTATTTGCAGTAGCTTATGTTTTATTCTCTACAACAGTTGCACAACTCTCCTCAACCAGAGCCAAATTGAAGAAAACTACCTTTGCAAGAGCAACAACTCATCAAGTGATGAAGAGCTGCAAAAACCATCAAGAAATAGCGATACAACAGTTTTTTTTAAGGTGCAAAAACTGTCAGAAAGTAGCGAAAATTGGCAAAAATAGGCAAATTTGGAAAAAAAAAACCTTGCATCTAGTCAGATAAATGCAAAAATGATCCAAAAGCAGCAAAAATTAGAGTGATAAGTGACTTATAAAGCAGTCAAGACTTGAAAAAATAGTATTGAGTGCATAGTTCTGAATATACTTTTCAGAAGCCTGACATTTCTGTGTTAAATATCCTTTATTATTATTCTTGTGTACATTTCTGAGACACTGGATTTAGATTTTTTTAATCTGTAAACTATAATAATAACTATAATTATTCACATTTCAAGAAATACAGGTTTGAAATAATTCACTCTGTGTATCATGAGTCTTAATAATATTAGGTTTTTACTTTCTGAAATGAGCGACCAAAATTATTGAACTTTTTCATCATATTATTATTTTTTTTCTTTTTTTTCTTTTTTTTAGAAGTACCTGTATTGGCAAACAGAGTTTATTTGTGGATATTTTTTTCCTACAAAACCTACTTTTCTCCCTCATGTATGTGTTTTTCTTATGCAAAACAAAAAAGAAAAAAAAAAAAAAAAACATCATCCCATTCAAAAGAGCAATTAATATCAAAGTTGACATATGAACCAAATAGACTTTCTTTAAAAATTTTGTATAAATATTTACACCTGATTGTATTTACCTAATATGGTTCTTTTTAATAAGGAGTGATTTATTGCTTGTGTTTGTTTCATAACACATAAAATGGGAGCCCAAAATAATTGCATAAATCGCGATTGCAATATCGGGGAAAATCATCTCTTCGAGTCTTCAGTTTCAAACTCTGAGCAAACAATGTCGTAGGAAACATAACAAGATGTGAAAATTACACTTCAGACTATAAACAACAAAGCTTTACAACAAAGCAAATACAAAAGGAGGCAGATGGGAGAAGAAGCGATATGAATGAGCAGATTGACACTGATTGTATCTTTTTTCCATCATCTTTACAGACAAACCTGTGAATCACTCTGATTTGTCCTCGTGACGTGCAGCTTCAAATGTTTAATCTTGGCTGCAGTGCTCATGGTCACAAACATAGAAAATAATGAACCTTTAAAAAAAACAAATATAAAGACAGGATTCATAGTAAGGGGATGTGAAATATAGGATTACGTTACATTTGTGGATAATCTGTGCATGTGCTTTAATACTGCTAATTTCAGCCACGTGTTGTCATACAGGTCTAGACAGTAAAGTGCTGCCCTTTTTCTGGTTCTTTGTGCACTTTATCACTTTCCAGGTAACATCCATTAAGACCTTGAGTGCTCAGGGTTTAGGGGGGACAGTGAGACTGAGCCAATGTGTCCTGCAATTTTCTCTCCTCCATCAATCATCTCATGCGTCGACCATCAAAGGGATTTGATTGGTCGGTGGACTGATTTTTCAGGGGGATGTTCCTTCAGCTTAATGACAGCGTCTTGACTGTATTAGATTGAGGAGTTACATTGTAAGTAAAATAATCAATCACTTTTATTAATGTTGCAGTTAATTCAAACTAAAGTGAACTCATTATTCACTGGAAGTGTAAAGCAGGTCTAGACAGTGGAGTCTTATTTATAAACCCTGATACATCAGTGAGCACTTGGCAGCCCTTTATAACATCCATTGCGGTATCTGTTTGATTTATGGTTCACTTACAGTAAAAAAAGAAGCTTTTTAACAGTGTGTGAGCCCAAGAAGGACATTAAACTACCCAAGCTTTTATCTTAAGTGCTCTGCAGTAGCAGCAGATATTAGTGATCTAATCCGGGCAGTGTTCACACTCAACAGGACCAGCTCGATAATCAATGCAGACATAAATTATAAAGCACCAAGTCACGGTCAGCTTCAGCCGGATGGGCAGCCAAATGGAGCAAGACAATGGACTTAATGAAGAGTGTCATGGCAGACATCCCTTGAGTTCACTTTTCATGGATTCTCACGTAGTGCTACTTTCTCGTGGACAGGATCCGATTTATGAGTCCTGAGGATCTTTTCAAGATCAGGGTCTGTGATCTGCTCCTGGAATAAACAAACAAACCAAGTGATTTCAAGCAGTAGAAACAACCACTGTTTTTCAACTACAGGGTCTATATTTAGTCCTGTAGGGATAACTGATCGACCTCTGAAATCGTCCCTGCCTGTTGGTAATAGTACTTTCTGGATACCTAGGAAGTCTTGAGGCGGGGCCTGCAAGCTGAACATTTCTGATTGTCAGAGCAACCAAAGGGTTTATATTTTCCCTTCACTCCATCTACAATAAGATGACACCAGCTGTGATTGACTTGGTTTAATAACTCCCAAACAATGGTCTTCTCTAAGCCTGATCGCGTGAATGTGTCTCTGTCAGCTCCTGGTGTTCCAGTTAAAAGAGTGACCCTCTAAACTGGAGACTTTCAGCTGAAAGTGTTGGTGGATATTCAGTTTACAACAGCTGTTCAAACACAGAAGAAGTCCTCAGGAATGTATCCTAGTTTTATTTTTATGCGTATGTGTCCAAATATCATCAGATAGGTATTAACCTCTTAAGACCTGGCAACCACATATGTTTTTGTTACATTTCTGCCTCTCAGACCCATGAAACTTCATTTTTTTAAACTTTTATCTATTAGTGACATTTAGAGACACTCAATACAATTTTCTACTCATTTCAATGAGAAAAAGAGTGTAGTTATGAACATTAACACTTATAACTAAAAACTAAGTAGCTAACTAATGGCTAACTAATAACACTAAAAACACAACTTTTTGTACAAAGACCAAGTTTGGTTTTTATACTTATTGGGTCTTAATGATCCTAAATGGCAAGGGGAAATAAAAAATGCACATCAGAAAAACGCTTGGGTCTTAAGAGGTTAAATAATGGTCTAAACCGTTTCAGAAGAATCCAAGGCTGAAAGTCATGAATCAATAGACATTTTTCTTTTAAAATGGAAACACCACCTTTCTTTATGCTTTAGGTGGTCCATTTTTTTGCTGGTAAAAGCTGTTTGGAGTTTACAACAGCTGTTGAAACATGGAAGAAGATTTGTGGAAAGGCCAATAAGACTGAGCCACAGGATTCATTCAGTTCAAAGAAGAATTGTTCCAGGGACTTAGCGTTCCTTGAACATTGCTCAGTGACAAAACTGTGCATCTTGCCATGAGAAATTTGAAACTGGTGCTAACACATACACCAACATTGTTGCTTATTGGACCAAAGGAATCAGACAAGAAAAGATTAAGAGCATCACTACAATCACGTGTAAGCCGTTGATCTACTTACTACACTGTAAAACCCAACTGCCTTATTGACTCAAAAATTACTAGTTACCGGTCTGAGTTATTAAAATATTTTTCTCTGAAGTAACAGTTCCTTGAATAATGAAAAAAGCCATTATACTGTCTTTTGAGTGAAGCCTACTTGCCTTAATTCAGTAACCACAAAGGCTGGAGCTGCTAATTGATTTGTAACCCAACAGTTATTGTGAAAATGAGTGAAGAGAGAACATAATGGACATGAGACCCTGCTTGATATTGATGTATTAGTTTTTTTGTATGTTCTTATTTTTTTTAACAGTGCACTCTACATTGGAAGTCACAGCTACATGTAACAAAACTAATCAAGTGGCATAAATAAGTAATTGTAGTTGCCTGAACTCAGCTACATGTAGATTTCAATAGTAAATCCAAAGTAAGTCCAACACACAAACTCTATTTTACTTTATCAAGGTCATAAAGTCATGCTTACTAAGTTTTCCAAAGGTAATCAGTTTCCATGATATTTTTAAGTAAAATCAACTAGTTGGACTTCACAGTGTAGCTCAAAGTTCCTCTTGTTGAAAAGCCCCCGATGAGCCTCACTTTAACAATCAGTGTGTCTCAGATATCTTTGATTGGTCCCTGGTGGCTACCAGCTGATGTGCTATGGACTAACTTAAATCTCTATTCAAAGGTGAAATAAGTCAAAAGATGGTACTATATAGATTTTTTTTTGTCGTTGCAGCAAACATTTATCAGTCTGAGAATATGGTCTTACAGTTAAAATGCTGACTCATGTTGTGATTGAGTTTCAAAGAAGAACTTGAAGCATCACAAAGTAATTATAGTAAATAATCAAAAAAACAGGCTAAGACACAATCCTGGGTCTGTGAGTGCCTCATGGGAGAGGTTGGCCTTTTCTAATACAATCTACAACATTTGACTTGCTTTAGTAAAATAAAAGTTACATAACAGTTCTTAAAATATACACATTTTGAACCAATTCAAGGCTTTTGTCTCCATGACCTTTCCTTTCCTCTGATCTTTCTCCGCTGTGTTTAATCGGGTGAAAAAATTCTGCCACATTCACACAAATAATGTGCAAGGTCATCGCATAGATAAAAAAGGATTTCTTGCTCTCAGAAACGGCTTTTCTTATCTTCAACTGCAGCTGCTTTGGTTTCTTTCATTGAAGTGACGTCGCAGCCGGAGACAAGACTCTTGATATTCCAGGATTTAGAGGAGAAAAAAAAATCACTCTTCACTTAATATGCTGTTCATGTTTGGTTGATACTCAAACATGCTCAGGAATATTACTTTCTTAAAATGATTTGTTCAATGTGTTACAGTGTGAGTGCTCATGCAAAGAACCAAGGAATGTGACAGCAAGCTTTTGAACTGAGCACAGAATAGTTTCCATACTACGAAACAAGTGTGCGTGTGTGTGTACGTGTGTGCGTGGTGACTGCTGACATGTGGAAAGTGTGTCATAGCTTTGATAACTGGGAACTCTGTGTATATACAGTCTGTGCTGCACGGTCCATAACTCATCTCTTTGTGCCGAGTCAAGAAGGAGAGCAGAGTCTCTTCCGAAAGTGACGTGGTTTTAAAAAACAGTGAGCTCACACATGGACCGACACTGATCCACAGTTGCTTGCCTTGTTTGTCTTTGTCCCTCTTTTCTCCAAAAAAGGCTAAAGTTGAGCAGGACAGGAGGCTGGAATCAGGAGAGAGAGAGCAGATGGGTCACAGGCCGCCGGGCAACTGTCGGTGTTGTGGTTTTGCTGGTAATCCTCACCCGCCAGGTCAAGATAGGGAGGAAGGGGGAGAGAAGATACAGTCACAGATATAAAGCTCTATGGGGTGAAAACTGTGGGACAGATTACTCTGTGATTTTCTGGACAGATTGATCAAACTTTAATATTCCAGGACGTTAAGACTGTTTATCCTCTCTCCACCGCAGCAGTCATTTCTTTCAGACCGGTTGAATGAAAGGTTAGACAAACAGCTCTGTCCTGGCCTGACCCCTGTTCAGAGCAGCTATAAAAGCACTTGGTGTGGAAAGTCTGTGACAGCAGCTCTGTTGCAGCATCTATTGTTTGCATTGTTTGAAGTGCAGCCTCCATGAAGCCAAATATCTGAGTCTGCTTCTGTTTATGTCTCTGTGAGGATGTTTGCATTGTTTAAATAGAGTGTTAAATATTATCATCGACCACCTTGAGTAATAAATAACTTTAATTTTTATGGTGCATAGTTATGCTTGAAGTAGGCAGTTTATTCTCTTTAAAGGCTTTATGAAGACTTTATTACAGTAGTCTCACTTTTATATATCTGCCCATTTATAATACACGATTCAAAATGAGACAGCCCACACCAAAAAACAGTTATTTCTGTCTACTATTTGCCACTTTAAGTGATGAAGTCGGATTTTCCAGTGAGAACACAAATTAATATACAGACTCCATCAACCAAAAGTCTCTGTAATGACACCAAATTGAACTGATAAAGTTTAGCAAAGGCACCATTTTCCTTTTTCTGATTGTTTTATTTTTTTTAATGTTGGACTGTAACTGGACTGTCTGACAGAAACAAGAGGTCAGAGCAGAAGAAAGCTAAGCAGGAGAGTGATGGAGCACGGGCTAAATATAATACGGGTTCAACTGTTTGTGATAATGTTCATTCCAACCCACATTCAGCAGTTATTCTGTAGTGATCTGCTCAAACTTCAGAGTCTATCATTGAAATGAAGAGCCAGGTTACGTTTGCTCTGCTTGGTGAGGTTAGAGCTGGTTGATGAGCACTGGTAGGACCAGAATTCACTCATGCTACACATTACAGGCATGTCTCAGGGCACTGAGCTGTGAGCTACACTAAACTGGCAGTCAGCTCACCTTCTGGACACTAAACTACAAACTTAGTTTACAAAGTCTGATTGTTGTCACATTTTGAACAATAGCTTTATGTAACCACAAATAAATACATTACCTTGTCGCTTTGCATTCTCGGAAAAGTTGTCCTGAACAAAGAAAAGTTGTGTTAGAAAGCAGATCTGCTCTCCATTAATGTGCTTCAAAACAAACAAAAGTCTTGGTAAGAGTCACATCCTCACATTTGTGGGTGATGGTGCTCATGGGAAACGGAGTCTTTACTATATATTCTTACCAATCAACACCAAACAGAAAGTCCTCACTGAGCCTTTACAGTTACTCCCCTGCTTTATTTTATGGGTAGAGAATAAGCTAATTCACCTTGATAAAATGAAGGTGTTGGAATTATCTGTAACATTTTCTGACTCAGAATAAATGTCAGAAGCTCCCAGTGACTCCCATCTCAAAATAGATATCTATGTATAGGATGAAGTTAGGATAACGTGTGGGTGGTTTTGTGAAATAACATCCTGATGGGGACTGGTCTCACGCTTGGAGGGCGATTCTATTTTGCACCATTTTCCAGCCACCTTTCGTCATCTCCATTACCTTATCTACCACCTGAAGATGCAAACAATGTGATCATACTGAGTACAATGGAGAAACTGTTGATTTTTGATGAAGGCTGCGTGGTAATAATCTGTTGCACAAAGTGATGCAATATTTATTGAGACATAGGTCAGTGAACTACATTATTATCCTTTCATGTTAATGCATTGGGACAGTTTTTGCTGGAAGAGGGGTGTTTGTATATATAACTTACTAGACTGTTGAGCAGCCTGGTTGGAAGAAACAAGCATGTTCTGTTCTGATCACAAAGTCTGACTTTAAAAATCCTGTGAGTAATGTGGTGGTCAAAGTAAAAATTAGCATACAAATCGATAATGTTTCTTTTATTGAGGAATGTTCTGGAGAAGATTTCAGGTTAACAGGTTCAATTAGTGATGCTTGGTGTTTCTCACTAAACGTCAGCTCCTGATGAAATGAGCAAACTCTTGCCAGATGAGCAGACTCTGATTCTCTGGTCTATTTGTCTGGACAGCCAGCTCCAGACTTGGCAGTCGCTTGTCTCCACGGGAACATGAAAAAAAGTGGCTACGGGGGAATCGTTATTTATTTTCAGAGTGAAATGATCCCTGCCAACAGGACCCCATGTGCCTCTCCATCTTATGAAATCTCTCAGGGGGTAGGAGGGGCTGAAACCTGAGGAAAGGAAAGAGACAGAGAGGAACCTTTCCCTCTTGTCCCATAGAAACAGTCTACTATCTCTGCTCGGAAACAGTCTGTTTTGGAGGGTCAGGGGGGGTTGACCACATGTTGTAAACACTCAGAGGTACAAGCCCCCTGCAAACAGTGCACAGCATCAGTCTGGCATGTGTTTGTGCTCATGAAGTCGTGACAGCGCGTGACCAAACTAACCCCCCATCTGAACGCCTGCCCCACTTCTCTCTTTCTTGATGAGCTCATGGTCTCTGGCATCAAACCTTGCTTGGCAAAGTGACTGCAGACTACACACGAGCACACAGCTGGATATAAGTGGAGAGAGACATAGCTTGTCGGATTGTAACAAAGAGACAGACACACTGAAAGAGACACAAATCTGCAGAAAGGAATCAGAGAGAAGGTTAGAAGTGTTGTAAGAGTAACAAGAGAAGCAGGTAGAGGAAGAAAAGACTGGAGAGTTGGCTCAGAAGGATCAAGCTGACCTGAAAAACAGAAGAAAGGTCAATACCTCAAGAGGGAAGCCAAAGCTTTAAGGACCCGAGGGCATCACTTAGGTATCCATAGTCATGCCTGCCTCAACGAAAGTTCACCGATTCCTCCAGGATCAACAAAAGATCAGCAGAGCTCAGATCATCCTCAGGAGTGAGTAATCAGCCTGGCAGATGAGAACTTGAGCTGATGTTTTCTGTCTTATTTTAACCTCTTTTGCGCTTCAGTAAGACGACACAATCTTTCTTCCATGTTTGATGTTGGCCAGTGTTTCTGATATGATGACAACAGAGCCACACTCATGTTTTGACGTGACAGACTTAACTGTGGCGCTTGACCCGTCATTATAGCAGTTGTGATGATGACTAAAGATTAGGGCTGAGCCAGACTTCACCTTGAAATGCTAATGGCAGATAGTGACGTCATGAAGGCGGGGGTCCTTCGTGTTTTCCCTACTGGCTTTGGAATAGATCACTTACAACACTTCACTTACATCACTTACAGTTGAAAGTGGAAAAAAAGTTTAACCTGCAAGACTTTCTGTTTGGCGTCTCATATGTGGCCTTGATTGTTGTTTGCTGTCCTAAGTTATGCTATGATAATACATTAACTTTCATTTTCAACAAGTACGGATAGTAGACTTTGGACAAATGGACATAGTCTCTGTGATGTCAGCCATTAGTTTTTGATATGAAGTTTTGAAGCCCATTACCAACAGCTGCTATATTGGAAATGCTGAACTCAATCACTTTTTCCAAGTTAGGATGAGGTAAAAAGGTAGATCTTTATCCTCTTTGCAACAGCTATGGGGTACTCACCTGTCAGTGAAGTAAGCAATGCTCCTCTTATCGGAAAAAAACAAACAAACAAACTCATGAGTGGGGATAGGAATCAAGAACTGGTTTCTGTTAAGAAATTGTCCAATTCAACAACATCCTTGACCTTTTTGCATACCTTTTTACATCACTTCAGAGTGGCCCAACCTTACATTGATTATTCAGCTAGCTTACTCTGATTCAGGATTTTTCATCTGAGGTTTTACATAAGATGCTCTGTAAAACTGAATGCTCAGAAAAATATACATTACTTTCTTACAAGAGATTCATATTTAGTATATTAAACATATTACACATCTCCTAATGTATCAAAACAATATAGAAAACATAGCACTAGCTTGATGCTAACACATATTGGAAATTGCATTGATATGCTAGCCTTTCGCATACACCGATAGAACTTCGGTTTTAAACAAAATTTCAACTTTCATCATGGAAACATATCACAATAACTCTTTGTGAACAATAATCAAAACACTGAAAATGTCAAAATAATAACCAGTAAATGTTTTCCTAACAGGAGGTGCAGACATATGGCTGACTTTTGCATAACTACAGCAAGCTGAAGGTTCCAAATAACCCACAGCATAGGTGGCCTACTTCAGACCATAACATACAATCAAACAATACATAGACATCACCTGATATACAAATTTTCATTTATTTTTTATCTTTTTTCATCCAGAGATATCTAAATCCATTGACAAATTTCATGTTTATTTATTAATAAACTCAATAAAACATTTGTGACAGAAAACCTGTAAAGCTCCTTTTTATACACAGGAGGAATTGATGAGGGAATCAATAAAAACTTAGATCAATAAACAAAATTGATTGGGCATTTTTATCCATTAAATCTTATCAATATCTATCCCTACTCATAAGTTATTTATTTTTAACTCAATGTTTTTAAAATGTTTATTGATGCTGTAAAGATGTTCTTTTTTGACTGGTGTGTTTATGGTTCATGTTGCCTCTGCAGTCAGCCTACAGTGGACACTTAAAGAAATGCAGTTTTTAGCACTTCCACATGGTTCTGTTTTTAAAAACACTACTGATGGCTGGAGGTTGGTGTTTTGCCCCAACACCCTAAATCTGCCAAACTGGACTCAGCATGAAGGCCATGCGACTAATCTATGAATGATGGGACTTAGGGATCATCAACTTTTGTTTGTTTGAATAAACAAATTCATGAGTGAGAAGGTTCATGAATTAAGTTATTAAATATTCATCTGGTTGAAATTTCAAAAATTCTCTCAATTTTATTGTGGTCTTGACACTTACTGTGGATATGTCGATCTGCTCCTTTCCAACTTCTATGATTGTTAGGAAACTTAAGTTTGTCTGACCCAAATAGACAGTCGATCAGCTAAAGAGTAAGCTTGTCTTGACTGACAGCTGGCTGCGTGAGCAGAGCCTCAAAAAATGACCGCTGCTCCTTGAGGCAATGGTTCTGAGACAGTCCAGACCCAAACAAAAGCTTTCTGTGTCAGCCTCAGGGGGGGCATAACACAAGGCATCTCACGAAGAGGTTAGAGTTAACTTCCTCAGGTTCACACTGCACTCTTTTCTGTTTTACAGCGTGTTTTCTTGATTTGAAACAGTACGCACATTCTTTAGGGAAACTCGCAGCCTCTATGGTGCTCCTCAACAATGAAAGGAAATAATTAAATTGCTGTATGGGCTTGATGATAATTGCTGACTATACCTTGCATCAAAAGACTAGGACTTCATCTACAATAGATACTAAAATTAACACGAACGGAGACAAAAAGCAGCAATGGATCTGCAACTTACACAGGGATATGGACAAACTCAATCCATCCCATCATCTCATCACTGTAACTGTGAACTTGTGTTGCTCTTATAAGCTCCAATCAGACATCAACAAATACTTCTTCTGGATAAATCAGTTAATAATATGCGCTTCAAGTTCAGATGACAAATATTGTATCGGGCTGCATGTATCCCTCCTCCGTCTGTGATGATTGTCTGCCTTCTCTTGTAAATAAGAGCTGATGAAATAATTCAGTACAATGATCAGAGAAGAGCTGATGGAGTAATTTGGTGCTCAGCTGCCTCCCTCTGCTGCCCTGCTTATTTCTTCACTTTTCATCACGTAATGCATCTTTTTTTGTTATGAAATCTGTTCGTATATATTTTTTAATAACATTTGAAAAATAATGATGAAAACTGTCTCCTGTGGTTCTCCTCTTGCTGTTGTCTCCAGTATTCAAAGAGGATACTCAAAGGATTTGGTCTTTTTTGTTACCATTAGCCCGCTGAGTCCGTGATGAGTCATGCAGTAATATATAATTCATCGCAGTATTGGTTTTCTGTTTCGAAAAAGATGCTGTGGACGAGGTGGAGGTAGGAGATAAACAACATCNTACATTACTTTCTTACAAGAGATTCATATTTAGTATATTAAACATATTACACATCTCCTAATGTGTCAAAACAATATAGAAAACATAGCGCTAGCTTGATGCTAACACATATTGGAAATTGCATTGATATGCTAGCCTTTCACATACACCGATAGAACTTCGGTTTTAAACAGAATTTCAACTTTCATCATGGAAACATATCACAATAACTCTTTGTGAACAATAATCAAAACTCTGAAAATGTCAAAATAATAACCAGTAAATGTTTTCCAAACAGGAGGTGCAGACATATGGCTGACTTTGGCATAACTACAGCAAGCTGAAGGTTCCAAATAACCCACAGCATAGGTGGCCTACTTCAGTCCATAACATATAATCAAACAATACATAGACATCACCTGATATGCAAATTTTCATTTCTTTTTATCTATTTTCATCCAGAGATATCTAAATCCATTGACAAATTTCATGTTTATTTATTTATAAACTCAATAAAACGTTAGTGACAGAAAACCTATAAAGCTACTTTTTATACACAGGAGGAATTGATGAGGGAATCAATAAAAACTTAGATCAATAAACAAAATTGATTGGGCATTTTTATCCATTAAATCTTATCAATATCTATCCCTACTCATAAGTTATTTATTTTTAACTTAATGTTTTTAAAATGTTTATTGATGCTGTAAAGATGTTCTTTTTTGACTGGTATGTTTATGGTTCATGTTGCCTCTGCAGTCAGCCTACAGTGGACACTTGAAGAAATGCAGTTTTTAGCACTTCCACATGGTTCTGTTTTTAAAAATAGTACTGATGGCTGGAGGTTTGTGTTTTGCCCCAACACCCTTAATCTGCCAAACTGGACTCAGCATGAAGGTCGTGCGACTGATCTATGAATGATGGGACTTAGGAATCATCAACTTTTGTTTATTTGAATAAACAAATTCATGAGTGAGAAGGTTCATGAATTAAGTTATTAAATATTCCTCTAGTTGGAAAAATCTTCTCAATTTTATTTTGGTCTTGGCACTTTCTGTAAACATGTTGATCTGCTCCTTTTCAACTTCTATGATTGTCAGGAAACTTAAGTTTGTCTGACCCAAATAGACAGTCGATCAGCTAAAGAGTAAGCTTGTCTTGACTGACAGCTGGCTGCGTGAGCAGAGCCTCAAAAAATGACCGCTGCTCCTTGAGGCAATGGTTCTGAGAAAGTCCAGACCCAAACAAAAGCTTTCTGTGTCAGCCTCAGGGGGGGCATAACACAAGGCATCTCACGAAGAGGTTAGAGTTAACTTCCTCAGGTTCACACTGCACTCTTTTCTGTTTTACAGCGTGTTTTCTTGATTTGAAACAGTACGCACATTCTTTAGGGAAACTCGCAACCTCTATGGTGCTCCTCAACAATGAAAGGAAATAATTAAATTGCTGTATGGGCTTGATGATAATTGCTGACTATACCTTGCATCAAAAGACTAGGACTTCATCTACAATAGATGCTAAAATTAACATGAACTGAGATAAAAAGCAGCAATGGATCTGCAACTTACACAGGGATATGGACAAACTCAATCCATCCCATCATCTCATCACTGTAACTGTGAACTTGTGTTGCTCTTATAAGCTCCAATCAGACATCAACAAATACTTCTTCTGGATAAATCAGTTAATAATATGCGCTTCGAGTTCAGATGACAAATATTGTATCGGGCTGCATGTATCCCTCCTCCGTCTGTGATGATTGTCTGCCTTCTCTTGTAAATAAGAGCTGATGAAATAATTCAGCACAATGATCAGAGAAGAGCTGATGGAGTAATTTGGTGCTCAGCTGCCTCCCTCTGCTGCCCTGCTTATTTCTTCACTTTTCATCACGTAATGCATCTTTTTTTGTTATGAAATCTGTTCGTATATATTTTTTAATAACATTTGAAAAATAATGATGAAAACTGTCTCCTGTGGTTCTCCTCTTGCTGTTGTCTCCAGTATTCAAAGAGGATACTCAAAGGATTTGGTCTTTTTTGTTACCATTAGCCCGCTGAGTCCGTGATGAGTCATGCAGTAATATATAATTCATCGCAGTATTGGTTTTCTGTTTCGAAAAAGATGCTGTGGACGAGGTGGAGGTAGGAGATAAACAACATCCCAGCAGCTTTTTTTCGGGCTTTGTATCAGAGCACGACTCTAATTCAGCCTGGTTAGAAGACTACAGGAATATTTTAGGCCCCTTATCATCAGAGCTCAGCCACACACTGTAAATGTCAACAACCGATGACTCACTCAAAGTTATATGAAATCTGATAATATTCCCAAACATAACTTTTTTTTTTCTTCCTTCATCCTCAACAACACAAAATGAACTCCTCTACAGCGTGATATCAAGCATCAGTCAGTGTTCGCATCAGGCGTTTCATATAAGTCCATGACAATATCCGAAGTGTTGAATAAACTATATTGTGAGAGACAAGAGAAAAGGATTCCAGCTGTGTGTTTTTTCATTAACCAGGTGATTACACTGATGTTATTTGATACAGTAGATGTCAGAAGTTCAATTGGCAATCTTTAATTTCTATCATCCAATTAAAGGTTAGATTATCCTTGTCTTGCCCTCCAGTAAACTCCACTTTGCAATATTAGGAAATGAAGGTTGAATATGTAGATGGAGGTTCAGTGTGGGAGCTTTTGGACTTGAGTCCTTCATTCGGCAATGACACCTAGTCGCGAACATTTCTCTTTTTAGTGAGCCGACATTGTGACATCTTATGCAAAAGGTCTATCAGATTGTGACATTTTCCTCACATCACATCAAGACTCCAGTTATTCTAATCCGAAATAAAGATTTACTAATCAGAAATCACACTTTGAAAGCAAATTTGTTTTTTTTTAACCCTCTCTTGAAAAAATAATTCATATATTTTTTGTGCCACAAGTGCTGACAGGAGGTTTATATCAGGAAAAAAAGGGCCAAGGCTTCCTTTTGTCATTCTCAACAGCAGCATCCATCACTGGATTCATACCAGCAAAACTTTTAAGACATTTTATTACAGATTAATTAAAAGCTGAGCTGATTAGTTCATGACTGATCTGTTCCACTTTGTATCTTAGTCAACCTTTTTCGTTTATTGGAATAAGGCAACGGTTGTAAATGTTGATGCCCGTCACCCAGTTCGTGTTTGTCACAAGTTCATCATGAACAAACACATCATCTGTTGTATTCTGCCTCCACCCCTCCAACAAACCCCCCTCTGTTTACTTTAACCTTGAGCGACTGTCAAACAGGCCGTCACTCTTGTTGCCGGGCAGCTCGGAAACTAAAATAAGAACATATTTGCAGGTTGTTTCACGATGACATGTGATCCCTACTGATTCATGATACTTCCTGTCATGTTGCTGAGATATTCTGTGTTCCTAGCTGGTTGGAATCAAATGTCCAGGGGTCGTCTATAGGGTGTCAGGACGATGGTGGTGTGGATGTCTTTTCCCACTGCATCGCGAGACATCCTGACTCCCCAGAGCCCAAAAATAAGTCCTTAATATATGGGACACTCAGGGGGTTCAGAGGTGGACATGAAATTAGGCAAACAACTGCATTCACAGTGGATCTGTGAACTCTAAGTTCCAAAAATCTGCCTGTAAAAGGATACCTTGAAAGTTGTCATTTATTTATTTATCAATTTATTCATCTTGCTTACTTACTCGCTTATGGCACTTTTCTTTAGATCATTGGTTCCCAACCTTTTCCAATTCAGGGCCAACTTTTAAGTTCTAAATAAGTTTGTGGCTTACCTCCAGCCCAATAAGTACAGAGGATATAAAATGCCTTCTAAGAGCTTGATTTGTAACAACGACCCAAAATGTGATAAAAACCCAATATGAATAAAGACACAACTGTCTAGACTTGGTTTTTGGCTTTGACCATGCTCTCATTATTCTGAAACTATTGGACTATTTGCTCACACAGGCTGTCACATCTTCCTGTATTTCCTTAAAAGCTGTTGCAAGACCACCTGATTGGTTGAGGTGTTTTTATAGGCATCATTCAACATCTTCAGTGTGTTGTTTCCCCCATAATAACTAAGAACATGTTACTAGCATCAGATTTATAAAGGGACATGTAAAAGAAATTTTCTGTCTCAATGTTTTTAAAAGTTAATATTGGAGTATAAATAGTTTCATGTGAGCCTCGACCTTTTTGGAATTGGTATTGTACAATCATAAAAGCATTTCCTTAGATGAATGAGGGAATTGTTTTCAAGCGTTAGGACATTGAGAGGTTTGTTTTATCACATCCCATTTCTTTGAAAAACATCATCGGCTTACATTTCAAAGTAAGGCCTTCAGATATGAGCTTCTTCAAAACAAGGGAGTCCTTGATTTTCATTTCATTCTGTCCCTGAAGTGGTTATGAAGGTAAAGTTAAATAGTAGAGAGCTTTTAGGAGCCTTTTACTCTTTCTCAGTGGAATAAATGCCATTAAATGAAGTTCCAGGGGAGTTAGTTTCAGAGTCATTTAGAGGGTAAACACAGGTGCAGCACAAAGAAGACACAGGTGAAAGGAAGAACATTTCAAGTCAGCAGAGTCGCCCATTTTCTCTTGCTCTCTGGTATAATGGTTATTGATGAGGACCCTGATAAGACATTAAAGAACTGTTTCACCTCCTCCTACTGGAAACTCTGGTGTCAGCAGGAGGCAGGAGATGATGGAAAAGAAGCCAAAAAACCATTAAGCAAACACATTCAACTGTTCAGAGGCACCTTTAGTTTAAATTAGGGCTGAACAATTTGCAGAAATGATCTAATGGCTTTTATTTTTCCTTATATTGCTAATGCGATTTTCTGTGCCATTATGTCTAAGTCCCACACCTTAAGGTTTTAAAATTGTAGGAATTTTATAGGAAATGAACCCTGACATTAATTACTATGCAAAAACAACCCACCATGTTTCTTTTAGCTACTCATGACTGCTTTTCGCCCATTTTGATCATTTTTCACTTTAGGACTATTTTTTTCTTCTTTTTGATTATTTTCAAAAGTTTTATCCCAACTTTTTTTTCTTGCGATTTTTTGTTTCCTTTAGTCAATTAACCACTTTTCACTGTTTCTTGTCACTTTTTCCAACATTTTTGCTCCCTTATAACCATTTTCCAAGATTTATCCCTATTTTCGTTCCAATTTTTGTTGCCTTTGGTTCATTTTAATCATTTTCACTCTTTTTTTTCTGCTTCTTTCACCAGTTTTGCCACCGTCTGACTATTTTCCAAGTTTCATCCCAATTTTTCTTGCCATTTGTTGTTGCTTTTATCCATTTTCATCACTTTTCACTCTTTTTTTGCCACTCACTGCCTCTTTCTGACTATGTTCTATGTTTTCCCCCAATTCTCCTGGGCATTTTTTTTTGCATTTTGCACTTCTTGCCACCTTAGACTAAATATAATTCATTTTCATAATTTCTCTTTACTGTTTTCTCTATAATGACTGCTTAGTTTTCAACATTTGTCTCTTTGGTTTTGAGTAAGGCTGAGTAATACTGAGCAGTAAACATGTACTGCAAAAAAGTTAATAGGTATTCTGACATGTTTGAGGATAAAGAAATATTGCATATTAGAATATTGCAGCAGACCATATTGCGATTTAATCTAATTTGTGATTTATTGCCCAGCCCCAGTTTACATTCCCTCTGCTTTATATATATTTGTTAGGGAAAGTTTTAGAAAAGCGTGCAGCTTTGTCCTTAAACCTGTACCCCTGGTGTGTGTCAGTGTTACAACTAAGCAGGTGTCATTGTTTTCCTGCAGAGCTTGTGCTTAGCCAATCACAAGAACACCCCCATAGGAGACCCTGTCATCTCATCCCATGAGCAATGACATCATGAGCTATGTATATGTGAATTTTAGCTTTAAAAATGTGTCCTGTCTGTAAGCCTGCTGTCTGTCAGTCTAAATAAACACATGTGTAGACACATGTCTCATGGTCAGGTCACCTTTAAGCGAGTGAAGACAGCTGGAATTTCCTGCAGCATTTTTCCACACCAGTCCGTCTGTGATTGCAGAGTGGGTACGTCATTTCGCTGTAAGCGTTTATAAAGTTCGCCGGTTCAGTTCCCACTGGAGCCACACATGCTAAAAATGTAGACGTTCATCTTACTGTAAGGCTCTCCGGATCAAAGTGTCCACTGAACCAGAGCCGGAGCTTCATCTATTATTTATCACCGCTGTGTGCTATTTAGCGGGTTTGTCTCTGACGGCCTGATGGATGGACGTGCATGTGTGGGAATGCACTGAACAAACCTTCATGTCTGAGACACCTTGACCTATTCACAGGTGACAGTGTCAACTCTTCACTTACACAGAGATAGATGGATGGCAGCTGTGATGACAGGTTGTTGCGCTCCTCACAGATAGGTGAGCGAGGAAACATCCCTGCACTTTCCCCTGTTCACTCATCCTTCATCCTGTGGTCGCTTTGTCCTCCATCACTTTTTTGCCTTTCCTTCTCTCTGTGTGTCTTTGTTTTGTTTGACCTTTTTCTGAGAATAAAACTGAGGTAGATTAATGCTTAGTTTATGGGTTTAATGTGGACTGTAAACTGGCCGTCATGATTTTGATTGGCAGTGAAACCAGTCAGGAGAAATTAAGTGCAGAGCCACTGTTAGGTTAAAGTACGTTGTCAACAAATTGTCACGATTAGGATCATTTTTATGTTTCCCATCTTATGTGCTGTTGATATCAAGTGCTGGATTGAAGGAGATGACATCATACATATTTTTTCTATTCTCATTTTAAAAAAGAAAACAAACATGAGGGAAAAAAGTAGGATTTGTTTGGGGGAAAAATCCACAAAAGAAACTTTGTTTGCTCATACAGATACATCTCAAAATTTAGAATACCATGAAAAAGTTTTTGGTTACTCATCTCAGCAATTGAAAATTAAATAGACTCATGTTACATAGAGTGAATTATTTCTAGCCTTTGTTTCTTGAAATGGGGTTGATTATGGCTTATAGATAATAAAAACCCAAAATTCAGTGTCTCAGAAAATTAAATTATTACAGAAGATCAATGAAAAGTGTTACTTAAAACAAGAAAATACGAGGCCTTTAGAAGTTTTGCTACTTTCTAACCATTTTCCAAGCATCCTCTAAATTTTTGCCAATTTTCATCCATTTTTGCTGCTTTTTGACCATTTTTGCCATCTGAAATGTATTTTTACAGCTACTTCTTGCTGTTAATGACACAAATCACCACTTGCATTGTTGCTCTTGCAAAGGTAGTTTTCAACTATTTGGCTCTTCTTCAAAAATCGTATCTGGAATTCTGGCACTGTTGAAGTTAAAGAAATATTGCACCATCTGTGATTAGAATAATGCAGCAGGCCATAGTATGATGTAATGGAATTTGCAATTAATTGCTCAGCCCTAGAAGATACCCAACCAAAGTTTCTGTGAATCACAAGAAATATGACAAGACTGAGCGCTAAAAGCAAACAGGTGCATCTAAAAACTGATAATAAAAAAATTCAACAACTATCAGTTTTTTAGTAAAGTGAAAATTATACATATATCAACCAGAGTCAGGAGAAGGACTGCTGACTTGACAGTTGTCCAGAAAGTCATTACTGAACAGACTGGCTGTTGCTGAGTGCTGCGTTGGAGAATCTTAATGGAAAGTCGACTGGAAGGAAAAAGTGTGGTGGCAAACAGTCCTGAGAGATCTATCAAAGAAAGTCCATTAAGGAACTTGGGAGAGCTATACAATAAGTTAACTCGAGGATGGTTTTGATCAGCTTCAGAACAGGAGACTATAGCTGTCACATGTCTGATATGAGCCAACTCCTAAAGCAGGGACAGTGTCTACGGCTATGGCTCTGTTTGAGATACTACATTTCTAATTTTCGTTAGCTTTCATGAACGTAATGTCTTAAAAATCAATGAAAAAAAGGTCCAAAGTAATTAAGTTTGTATGCAATAAATGAATTATCCACGAGTTACCTTTAAATTAAATGGTGAGGGAAAAAAACAGCTTTTAACAGTAATAAAATGCTTTTTAAATGGTGATCCTGAAAAAGTCTCATCTCTTGAAACATGCCTAATCATAATCCACAATTTAAAATGAGATTATCGGCTCTGAAACAGGTTATTTCATAATGCTAATTCCAAACTTCCCAATCGAGTTGGACAGGACCTGATTGATTTGGGCATGTAGACGTCAATTACAATGCCACACTAGCTTTTTTTTTCTCTATTTTAATGCCACGCCAGCTGATGAAGTTTAGCATTGAGAAGAGAGATCTGTGGTTTTTTCTCTGCTGAAAATGATCTCTGTGATTTATTAAGCAGTAATAGTGGAAGCAGGAGCTGGGCTGTCTGACAGAAAAGGGACAAAAGAGCAGAAGAAAGCTTAATGGGAGAGTGATAGAGCATGGGCTAAAGGCTAAAACACGAGCTAGAGGCAGAAAAAAAAGCTAAAGACTAAAACAACTTGAGACTAAAACATGAGCCAAAGGCTAAAACACGAGCTAAATGGGGACGTCCACATAATTATAAATCATTAAAGGCTAAAAAAATGGGCTAAAGGTTAAGACATGGGCTAAGCTGTTTGGGATACTGTTCACTCCAACCCACAGGCAGAAGTTATTCTGCAGTGATCTGTTCTAACATGAGAGTCAATCAAAAAAATGAAGAGCCAGGTTATTTTTGTATGCTTGGTGAGGTTGGAGTTGGTAGATGAGCACTGGCAGGACCTAATGAGGATTCAGTGCAAACTCACAAAGTTTGCTTGCTGTCATTTTTCAAACAACAGCACTACTTAACTGTTAATAAATACATTGCTTGGTCGTATTGTCTCAGGTACAAAGAAAAGAAGGGTTAAAAGGAATATCTGGTCTCTATTCATTTTTCAATACACAAGACATGTAAATGACAGTGAGTCCTCTGGCTGGAGGTGTAGCTGCGATCCACTTCTTTCTGATTCTTCTCATAGTCCCTTTAACATATTAAATTATGACTAAGTACAGAATGGTGAAAAACTTGAAAATGTCTCTTTATGTTTTTGTTACTCATCTAAATGTTTTAGCTTTTATGTCTTATTTTCACACTCTTGGTTCTTCATGGTTTCTTCCTCATTCTTTGTTGTATTCAGGCTGAGAATGTCTTCTCATGACCACACCCCTTAGATTCAGTGCCAGCTGCTGTGATCTGCCTGAATAATTCAAGGCAAAAGAAATTTATATGATATGCTGGACTACACACACACACACACAACCACACACACACACAACCACACACACCACTGGTAATGGAATTTAGGGCAGCAGCAGTGATGTGTCCTTCTCTGTATCCCGTGTATGAATAATTGATTGTATCCAGGAAGTACAAGCCAGGCAGCCATCAGGTGGAGTCCCACCACTTCCTGTGAGCATCTCTCTCTCTCTCTCTCTGTCTCTCTCTCTCTCTTCCTTCTTATCTCCCTCCCACTATCTCTGTATCTTTATTTGCCTTATGTGTCTCATCAGTTTGTTTTCTCCTCCTTCCTTTTGTCTGCGCCCATCTCTCATCCTCCAGATCTTCTTTTCTCTCTCTGCCTCTTATGATCATCCCACCCTCCCACTCTCCATCCCTCTCCCTCTCTCTCTCTCCCTCTCTCTCCTCGTCCTTTGTTTCCATCAATTATCATCTATTGGAGATCCAGCACACAGTAGAGCCACACCCAGCATCTCAGCATCATCTTAAAGTGTGCTGTCCGGATATTATGACATCTGATTTCAGAGGATAAACAACCTCACAGACGGCTACGACAGAAGAAGGTTATTATTGAGGGCAGATACGTTTGTCTTCTCCCTGTTGGAACTTCATAAACATCGCTCTGAGCTGTACAGACCTCCAGGAGAGTGGATAATGCCGAGCTGAGCACAGGAAATTGAAAGGAGAACTCTGAAGCCTGAGCGATGGTTTTGTATGTGAGCCCCCGGGACTGTGACGGGGGGGCAGGCAGCGAGGTGGTGGTGGCACTCAAGCCTGGTAGTGGATCCTGTGGGGCCCCTCATGGACTGTGGCGGTTTGTTTGCTGTCAGAGGAGGCCGTCACTGACGCTGTCTACATGTAGGTATACACGTGTGGGAGGTAGTGGGACTTTTCAGGTGGTAAACTTTCTCAGAATATTCTTGTCAAACCTCCTCAACGTGCTCAAACTCTTGTTCTTTTCTGTCTCTCCTGGTCAGCGTGTGTATGACCCAGCTACTGTTTTCACCTGACCTGTCTCTCTTTCCCAACCTGGTGACAGCATTATTTAGTAAATGTGCTAAGCTAGAATGCTGGCATCATTGTTTTTAGATCTTTGTTGATCTCTTCAGAGGAGAAATGAAAAGACCAAGTGCCTGTTTTCAGAGACACTCCTGCGAGTTTGTGGGGCGTTTTGTTTGAACTCATTAAACAAAGATAAGATGCCCAAAGCTTGTTTCTTGTAATGAATTAGTTAGCCGTGATAAAAAGCTTGCTCTGATAAGAAAATTCGTCTTCAATGAATGCGCGGCTTGTTGATCAGATCTGAAGTTGTCCCTCCTGAGTTGTGTCCAGGGCTGTGGCCCCACTAGACTGCTGTCTGTGTTCTGTCATTAGCGCATAATCTCTATTAGAGCAGACAGTAACACAATTACACCCACAGGCAGCAGAAGATGGAGACAGAAGCCCATGTCAGCAATTAAAGTCGCAGATTTGGGCTGCCTGTGGGCTCGGCTTAATTTAATAGTATTTCTGTTCCGTGTGCTCCAGAACGACACTAAGCTGATGTTAATAAGACGAGATGATCTGGATAATTACGGATGTTGAAGTGGTTGTTGAACGTTTTCAGAAGATGGAGACTAACGTGCATCATTTTCTCCCTCTGGTGTCTTTTAATGTCCAAAAGCCGAGGTCAGACCTGTTAAAATATTTGTGCATACTCAACTTTGGTCCTTTCACTAGGAGCCTTCCTACTCTCTATAAAGTCCTTTGACTTATACAAACCAGGGATAGGCTGATTATTAGAGACGAAATTTGCGTTGTGACTAGGGCTGAAAGATATATCGTTATCGTATCAGTATGGACATGAAAATTCAAGATATTAATATTCCACTATTGAAGATATCATAGATGTAAATTGTCTCAGCTCACCCTGCAAGTGAAGCTCAAACAGTCACATGATAATTGGTGACTTTCTGTTAATGTTAATGACTGACAGTGAGCTCTAAACAATTAACCATACTTTCCCTATCATGTTTAATTATGATGCTTTAATTTTTCTGAAAAATGCTTAGTTTTCTCTAATCCCAGAGTCATATTGTATTGTATCCATATTTAGATATCTGGCATTAATATTGAGATATGAAATTTTGTCCATATCGTTCAGCCCTAATTTTGACACATATTGTTATCAGCCTTACCTAAATCTGATGGGCAAAATAGCATTTAGAAACAATCCATTTTAACAATGACAACCTCATTTTAAATTGTTGATTACAATCAGCCATATATCTAGAAGTGAGACTTTTTCAAGATCACTTAAAAATTCCTCATAGTGTAATAAACATGCTTAAAGGCATTTAACGAAGTGAAGTGTTGAAGTTTGTATTGTTTAAAACTTTAACAACAGTATTTTCACTTTTTACTGCTCCAAATATTGGTATTGGCCCTGAAAAAAAAGTAGCAGGCTATCTGCACGAACAACAGACATTTTCTTAATAATTTGATGACATTTTTGTCCTGGTAATTGCATGATTCCTTTTCTCACAGCAAGACCGATTAGCTATAGTAAACACAGTGGCATAACTCCATTATTTTTTTACTGGGTTTACTGGGCAGGTGACTGCAAAAATAATAGATAGAAGAGGAAAAGTCTGTTTCAGGATTTTTCCCAGGAACTACTTCTGTTTTGGTGAAATGATGTGCTTTTCAACCAAAGGAACTAGACTTTACACTAGACTAAATTTCAATCTGGGGTAACTGATCTTCCCCTTTAAACAGCCTCCCCTGTGTAGTCGTACTTTAAAAATGTCTTTACAAAGGTTAGATGCCTAAATCTAACAAAAACTTAACTGATTGACTTTCATCTACATCAAAATATTACATTGTGGGAGTAACATAAAATTCTAAATTGATACGATGCAGAAAAATACATTTAAAAACTTAACTTGAAAAATGGAGTGAAATTTATCTTTGAAAATTACATCACTTCAACTGCTTGGAAATTCCCTTTTTACAGTGAAATTTTCAATTTTCAAAAACTACTACATAGAAAATGAATTCTCAGCATGTGACAACATTAGACATGCTTTATTAAATTTCAGAACTGACCACAGATATTTTGTTATGAATCTGACTTGATAAAATTTTACCTTGAAAAATGGATTAACATGGCAACTGCCTCAGAGTTTCCAGTGCATTTGTGCAGCCTTATACTGCAGTGACTTATATTTTGTTCTCTATATGCACTGGCCTTATTTACATAATCTTCCAGGATCTTGGGCCTGTGGTTGAAACACAAACAATGTGCGGCAGGAGCCATGTAGTTCAAGCTCTCAGCCTTCTGATCATTAAGTGAACTCATTATCTCTTTAAAACTAGGAAGCAACTCCAAGAGAAAGCCTTGTCCCAGGATATAAACTAAATAATGGTGTCACTGCCAAACCTGTGTGTGTTTCTGTCTTGACATCACTATTATAAGAGACAGCTGTTCAGAGGTGTTAGTGACTCATCCCCTCACAGACACACACACACACACACACACAGTGGTAACATCTTAACGCTTTTTAGAGCTGCAGCTTCCCCCGGGGATGTTTTACTGCTTGGGGAAAGTAACAGACAGATGTGGGTCATTGATACAAGTGTCACACTACTTTTTTTCACCCACTTCAGCTCTTCTTAGTTTTTCTTGTCCAGTGGTTTACTGACCTCTGTTGTTAAACAGGCCTGAACATAAAGTAAAGAAGCTCAGACACATGTCACAGGCTTTTACAGGAAGTTTCTGTGAAACAAAGGAGTAACTACATGCTCAGATTTTCTTTTGTTTATTTGAGTATTTATTTATTTACTAATTTGCAGAGGTGGGTTGAGAAGCCAAAAATTGTACTCAAGTAAGAGTACTGTTACTTTAGAATAATATGACTCAAGTAAAAGTAAAAAGTAGTCCTCCAGATTATTTCTTGAGTATGAGTAAGTAAGTGTTCAGGAAAAAAAAAAAAACTATTCAAGTGCTGAGTAACTGGTGAGTAACTTCTGATTTTTTTTTCTTTTTAATCAGAGCATGAATGTCAAACAGATAAAAATATAAACTAAGACTGTGCTATTCTGATATTGCCAAACAATGTTACTTGGACTGAAATAATGGTGAATCAAAGATTACTGAAGTAACTTAAATTAAGGCAAATTCAACCACAAGAAAATGGTCTTAACAGTAAAAATGTGTTTTTACATTTTCTCTCCCAAAGAGTCACTCAGTGAAGTGACTGTTAAGCTTCAGTCAGTGTTGTTTCTGCCATACTTCACATAAATTAGTGACTTTGCTTTATTGTAGGGCCGTGCAGATTTTGTGTGTGGTCATGTGACTATTCGGCTGCGTTTCATTGGTGAGATGGAGTCAAACGTTTGTAGTGATTACACTAAATTGGTGAAACAGAGTCAAGTGACAGTGCCAAAGGTGGAAGTTTCTCAGACAAACTAAAACAAAAATGTGGTGCAAGCAGTAGTAGATATCCAGTAGATAGAAAGTAAAAGTAGCAAGCAGAGTAGAACGCAACGTAATGGAGTAAAAGTAGTGTTTCCTCTTCACAAAAATACTCAAGTAAAAGCAAAGGTATGTCACAATTAAATTACTCTAGCAAGTACAATTTGTCTAAAAAGTTACTTGAGTAAAAGTAATGGAGTAAATGTTGCTCATAACTACCCACCTTTGTTTATTTGCTGCAAAAGTATAATAAATCCCATCCAACAACATTTTGAAGGAATGATACATGAAATTCAGAAGCAGTCATGTGCTCACCAGCAGCCCTGATTTTACTTCCGTCATTCTGTTTACGTGTATGTGTGGCGTGTGTGTGACTTCAGACTGTTTACCCTGGACTGGATGCTAATTGCTTTCAAATATGCCTCCATCCTTTGGTTGATGTGTATGTGTGTGGTAAGTGTGTGTTGGTGTGTGTGGTTCACAGACACAGAAGGGGAAAAGAGCACCAGGCCGGTCCATCTGGCCCTTGTTTGGTTGTGTAAAAAGTTAGCTCATTAGCACATGTAAATCAGACAGCGATGTCTGGTGCCCCTTGTTCTGGTGCCAGAGGCTGTTCAGGCTGCACCAGTCTGTGTTTTAAGTCTTTACTGGAGGACTTCTCTAATACCATTATGTCTCTTTTTACCAGGTGTGGGCAGTCTGCCCTCAAAATAAAACACGTTTGATGTCGAATGATTCGAACACGTTTGAATCTTTTGATTTTTTATAAATCATTTTATTCTTTATGCAGTAGGAAATGGTTCAGTCCAGTGGTTTCTCAGTTAAATTCAGAGGCCATATGATGCTTTCTCAGGGCACTTTTTTTTTAATACACAAATATTTGTAGAATATTTTGACCTTTGGGAAACCACACTTCCTGGCAGTAACAAAAAAATAATAATAAAACTTTTCAACAACAGGCATTTATAAACTACTTGTCCAATCCAAAACCGGTCAAAAATGGTGAGATTGTCAGATTCTCAAGTTTCCCAGAGCACATAAATGTGTTATGAGTGACGTTAACAACATGCGTTAACAGAGTGGAAAAGATGAGAGAAGTTCATCAACACTGCTTTGATTCTCATGTCCTCTTTGAAAATTACAAAAACATCTTAACATGTAAATATTCGAATACAAAATAATCAAAAATCTGATATATTTGGTGCAGTTCTGTCTGGATGTAGTTTTCCAACTCATTTATTATGATCCAGGTCTCAGATTCAGCCATCTGTGTGTTCATCTAAGCTTTGGGAGACTTTCTGGTTTGATTAAACAGGTTAATGACTTAATTATTTCACAGTCTGTAAATGGCCACAGATAATGTGAAGTGTATTTAAACATCTCTGTGGTGTACATGCTGGATTTCTCTTCTGATAATATCCGTCCTCTGAAAATGTGTCCGCTTCCTGATGCCTCCCATCCACTCACAGATTTCTCATGAAGCTGTAAGTCCTTTGTGATTCTGCAGCGTGAGGCTTTTTAGGTAAAAATTGTGGGTCTTGGTGGTGTACCTCTTTATGTAGCTTGACAAACTTTTGTGCTCTGCTGTACTTCTGCTGCCAAAACATGCACAGAGCCCCGACTGTTTACAGACAGTGGAAGAGATCTATAGTGAGACACATTTCTCCCACTCAGCTGCGTGTCTATGCAGGATGTTGCAATACATTGGTCATGCTGCTGCTTCAATTTGCAACATCTTTTTGTACAGACGCTACAGCGGACTGTGCAAGATTCAACACAACAAACCAGTTCTGAGCGGCTGATGAGCCTGTGCCTGTTTTGGGAACAAGCTCTTCAGTGATGCTGGCAGCCGTGTTGTTGTTACTGTGTGTCTCTGGAGGAAGTAAACAAAGGGGAGGGTGTGAACTAGAAGAGCCCAAAGGGAGCAGCAAAAGTAGTTGAAGAGAAAATCTTTTTTTCATGTTTAAAAAAACTGCTCCAAGCTACTACATACTAATTAATCAACATTATCGATTTATCTTTCAGCCCTTTTTGTGATCCCTCTGGGTCCTGATATCTGTCTGTTCAAAACTGATTGTATATTGAAATACTAAGGTAATCTGTCCAAATGAGTCACTTTTATTCACCAGATGCCGAAAAGTTGTGTTGATTCACTCAGAAAACAGCATGATGTCAGCAAAATATCTGATAGCTTCTGTCTCTGTATCGCCCTCTACAGGTCCCACATTGCCCAGGCAGGCCCCCCAGGTTCAGAATGGCCCCACACCAGAGGAGATGGAGCAGCAGAGAAGGTAAGAGCAGGTGGTGAGAGGCTGAAACAGAAACATAATGAGACTCCTAAAGAGGATGTTGGAGCTCTTTCTCTCACGTGTCATTTTATTGCATATTTTTGGGTCTGAATGGTTTGAAGGAACAAAATGTTCCTGAAGTGCCTCAAAGAAATTTGGTCCTGCCAATAACTGAAAGAAAAGCTGTAGCTGCTATGAGTTAATCCTCAGAGGACGAGCAAACTGACAGATAAAGGAAACAGCAGACTGGGTTCTCTTGATGTTCTGCATGAGGAAGTGTCTTTTATTTTCCTATTTACCACCTTCAGTGACAGAAAGAGTTTTATAGACTATTATCAAATATGTTATCTCTGGGAGATACTATATAACTATATTTTCATTGAAATATACATAAAAAATTTGATATTATATCTTGGATCTACTCTTTTGAACATGTCAACACAGGTTCAGACACTGCTTATATTCCCAGAATTTAACTTTCACCTTAACACCACACATTACATTTTATTTGTTGACCTACAGAGGAGAAGCTAAAGTGAGAGACCATTGGTCTTGTAATTTACTGAGTCAACTGTTTTATTATTTGACAGTAAATGACATCAATATGTATCACCATGGGTTGAGTGAGGCAGGTTGAATTTAACAGGTGTGCACTCTTAAGCCACTGTGGTAAAAAAAGAGTCCAAATGAAACATATACACAAAATAATCATGATTTATGGTCGAATTGAAAATTAATCATTGGTTGCAGCTCTAATGTCCTATCAATAAAACCTACCGTTGAATTTTAAGACAGTTTTATAACCCAATATATCTGGTAACATGTTCATTTTTCCATTTGTTTATTTGGGCAAAAATAGCCACAACAAAGTTTTGGGTGGTGTAATTTAGGTGGTACTCTCAGAGCAGTTTTTTTGGTCCAGGGACAGTTCTTTGGTGGTCAAAACTCAAAGATCTGGTGCCTGATAAAGGGCTGGCTTGGTGGAAAAAGGGGCGTGTATGAGGCACCATAGTTCTTCTCATCTCTTGCAATCTCCTGACATATAATTATTTCTAAATTCAATATATCTGTGTCCTGCTCAGACCCACACACTCAGCATGCCCACAGTTGTTTTTCTTCCCCATACAAGGCCACTAGTTCCCTCAGGTAATAATGAGGCTGTAGAACAGCTAAAAACACACAGTTCACACAAACAGAGCTGTGATCATGGAGGCCAGTCGTTAGAGGAAGAGTAGGTCCTCTTTACCTGCTCAGGGATTTTATTAGAGGGATTTACCTACCTGCACAGTCACATGCAAAAACAAGAACATGGGCATGTTTATAAACAGCATTGACTGGAGAAAATGTCAGCACACTGCTGTGAGAGAGACAGAGCCATGTCATGGATGTGTTGACAGGTAGATCTTTTTATAGTCGGCCCTCTCCTGAGCTCATGTAAACAGATGTAATCAAATAACTTAAGTATCACTTACACATGCCCTGTTATAACCGCTGTGTTAGTGACCAGTTCATAAAAAGGGCAGCAGGTGTGCACAACATTGTAGTGTCAATGTCAGATCGTCAGTGAAGGCTTAGTCATGAGCCTTGTTTGTGATCAAACCACAATAATAAAGAGTGCAAACTGACCACCTCTAGTATTGAACTTTGCTACAGTACAACATCATCACACATGCCGAGTATTTCTTGTTCCTTAACAGCATCAGCTCAGCCTGGTTTCACATGGAAATGCTCTTCTGCTCTTTTGTCCTGTGGTTTTTTTTTTTTTGGTCAGTCCAGCTCCAGTGTTCACCAATACAACAAAATAAATCCAAAAAAAAACATTTTCAATAGAGAAAAAATTAAACCTCTGGTAAAAAGCATTGTGTTGTCATCAAAGGTACTATCAGTCTACATGCCATAAATGGAGTTAAGATTCTGAGAAAATGCCATTTATGAATAACTGATTTTGGCACTTAAAGCCTTATTTTAAACTATAAGTTATGAAAAGGCAGCTACATAAAACTCTTTTTCACGATCAATGATAACATCCTCGTAAGGCCTTAAATAAGGATTTCATGACTTTTGTGCATGTGTGAAGAAGCACATGTCTGAGAGTTGTAAAGAGCTGTAGCTTGTCTTTAGTGGACTTTATATCATTTTCAAAAATCCACAAATGTTGTGTCATTCTTCAGACACGCAACGCAAACAGTCACCATTTGACACACATGAAAGCAGCCAATCATTTTTAAGGTGGGACTCAAGATGTGTACATTATATCATTTTCACAAAATAAAGGCAATATTTCTGAAATTCTGATCAAGTACGATTGCACCTTTCCCATTTCCATTATGACTAGAACTGCGTACAACTTGAGTACAATCTCGTCCCATGAGATTCAATTTGCAGAAGAAGGAAGGCGGACTGTAACCAGGCTTTACTGTTGATGTTGTCAATAGACAAAGGCATTGGGTGTTTCAAATATGAATGCTAGAGTCAGTTTGTGTGGCGGCGACCATGAACTAGGGACTTCTGGGAGAAGATTATAGCGGTGGAGTTCACGGGGGAGGTGTGGATCCAAAACGTCAGGATGACCCAGCTTACATTCAACATACGATGTGATTATTCATGTTGAGTGATGCTTTTGTGAAAAAGGTTTTTCTATTGTACTTTTGCAATAAACTTCAAAATTAAACTTTTGAAAAAACACCTCATGAGAGTGTGAAAACTTTTTTTATGGAAATTGGAGAGGTTTTTTTCAAAACTTGGTGTTTCCATTACCACTTTTGTATAGTTTTATATTTAGAATTTGATCATTTCTAGGTGTGATGGAAATGAGACTTCAGTGGTATTTTTGTTAACGGTTTGTACTGAACTTAAATCAGGAACTTTCCAGACTCAGTAGCTAAGAGAGCCTGATGGATCTGCTGTTGGCTTTGTTAGACTCCCTCTTACCTCAGCCCCCGCCTCACCCCCTCGGTCTCAGTAATGCTCCATATTTAGCAGCATATGACTGACAGGCAGGGAATGGATCAACAACTCAGGTCATCTCCTGATTTACCAGCCAATATCAGCTGATATGGACGTGTAGAGCCGAGTGAGATTAGGATGAAAGAAGTGTGAAGGAGGAGAAAGGTGCAGAAATGAATTATGAGCCCAGTCTCACATGAGTCTTGAGTTTCTTTCAAGGAAACAGAACATATGGTGAGCTGCAGTGAAGGTCTGTTTCACCAACAAAAAATGACGGGTTATTTTCGTCCAGCTGTTTCAGATCTAATCAGTACACGGCTGCCAGAGGTTATTGCAGAAGTGATGTTTGTTAATTATAAGAGAAAGAAAAACATCTGCAGGCTGACATCTGCTAAAAACACCACTTCAAGGCTTTAGTTAGAAATGTCCTCAAAACATTTCAAGGATATTCATTCAAAACCTGAACTACTTAGTCACTTAACTACCTGACTAAACAGCTCTTAATCAAAGTGTTTATAAAGTGAAGGATACTTGAACTAAGAGGATTCGAGTGAAAAACATGTCATTTATTATTAAATGAAGGCAAGGTGAGGATTGAATTAAGTCAATGCTGGGCTTCAGAATCAGAATCAGAAATATTTTATTAATCCCAAGGGGAAAGTTGTTGTTCCAGAGCTCTTGACACATTACAGCAGTAAAAAATATGAATGGGATAGAGGTAAAAAAAAAAAAAATTAAAAAAAAGAACAAGAATTGGTATTCACAATAAGTACAACCTGTAAAATAAGCAGTAAAAATCAAGAGAAATAATTATAAAGCTGAAGCAATATTAACATTAACTAGAGAAAGTGCATTTCCTTGCAACAAATGCATTGAAATTAATGGTGTGCGATCCTGCAAAATTTGGTATTTATCCAATACCAAGTAAAAACAGGGCAAGTATCATCTATGTCAATACCAATACAGATACTTTTTACATGGAAAATCAGGTCTTCAAAATGTATCCAAATAACACGCAACCACTAAAACTACTGTTTCTGTTCATTCATGGAAGTAATAAAAAAAACTAATTATTTTTACAAAAAAAAAATCATGTGCTTTAAATTTTTCTCTGCTTTGTTGTAAAACAGCAAATTTGAATATTTATGGCTAACTGCAATTAATTTATACTCACATTTAAGATATCATTTTGATTTAACAGCTTGCGTATACTAGTAGATTAACCATGACAGAAACCTAAAAAATACTTAGGAAATCAGCAATTTACTGGTAATGTAGAGCAGCAGTGTAAAACAACTTGCACTGGTTGGTGGTCTAATAAACTTGTTTAGCAAAATATAACATATTTAGCACAGTGCTCAAAGCAAAGTGAGTGAGAGGAGCACACTCAAAGAAGAGAGAGTGAAAGTGAAACTTAAGTATCGAGCTCATCACATAAGTATTGATCGAAACCAATACCAACGTTGGTATCAATATATCAATATTTCGGAACGATCTGCCCAGCTCTAGTTGAAATGCTTAGCTAGCTGTATAGCTGCACACATGAACCCATGAGGCTGCCTTAAGTATTGGTGTCTGTAAATGGCCTTCATGAGTAATCAGTACCTTGAAATAAAGCAGGTATCAGCCCAATACCGAAGCTTGGTATTTGGTACTCACCCATCCCTTTTTTTTTTTTTTTTTTTAAATTAAACCTACAATTTTCCCAGAAAGATTTAGAATTCACATTCTTAACATTTCATGTCATTTGTCAATGCACTCCACCCATGATACTTCCTTAACTAAATATAACAGCCAGTATCATGGCTTTGCTTGTCTTCATCCAGTCAGAACGCTCTTCATGAGAGATGACATGGATAGATAGGAGAGTAGAAAGCAGTAGAGATGAATTGAAGTAGTGTCCGTTTCCCGTTTCTCTCTGCCTCATTAAATAAGATCAACTTACCAGTGAATGAAGGACCTCATTCCTCTGTGACAGCACATGTTCAAACACATTCCACTCACATTAGTGCTCATTTATGGTTGTCCCCTCTGTGTGAGGAGGAAACACTGTGACCGTTTGTGGGTGGAGAGGCGGGGAAATATATTCCTCTCAATAGAGTTTTCCACAAGATCACATGACATCAGTGAAACGAGATCCTCTTCTGCATCTCGCTGTCTCTCCTTCACCATCTATCTCTGCTTTGCCTCTCTCCACCTCACGTTTAATTCAGCAAAGAGGAAAAGTATGCTTCTTTGATGTTTGATGGGAATATCCTTAACATGTATTGTTTGAGCAGATTCATAGACAGCTACGGGAAAGAGTGTGGATAAACCACCTGTTCAGAAATGCAGGGTGCTACCCTCAGATTAAAAAGGCATGAGTTGGAAATAATAGGCTGAGGTATAAATAGCTGTGTGGCGCGTGGGAGCAAGGGAGTGTGTGTTAGGAGAAAGGAAATGTGTTGCATCGTCTTGAATGAGAGAGATGGATGGAAACTGAAGGAAAGGGTGCAAAGTAAAGATGTTCTATTTGTGTCCATCATTAACCGATGGCATGTTGTTTATGAGATGATATGCAGACTGTCTCAGGTATGTTTACATAACTGTATGTACACACTCACACTCACTCATATTAACACATGTTGGCGAAGCGCTGAACAAAAGTTGAGGTCTCCTGTTGGTGTGTCACGTGACAGCGTGTGTATCCATGCACACCAGTGTGTACGCTGAACTAGATCTTCCCTAGAGTAGGTCCATATGGTCCATCTGGGCTTACATCCATTCAGACAGCATTTCCTTCATTTGTGAGCCAATCAGGCGAGCAGGCTAACAGATTTTTGTCAGACTTCTGCATCCCCAGAGATTTAGGAATTGTTGTCAGTTTTGATGGAAACAAGAATGTATTGTTCCAGTTCAGTTACTTCAACAAATACAAATAAACATACACGGAAATAATGCTTCTAATACTCAGCATTGTTTTGAAAAGCTCACTAAATGTTCCTGCTGATTAGTCCTCCATTTTCAATACACTGTTGTTACTTAAAGAAGGGGCAATGTGCTTTGTCTTTTGGCCTCACACTGTCCCTCTGGTTCCCCTGTCATGTATTTACATGATTTAGAGCTAAAAAATCACTGCTTTTCTTTCAGCTGTGTTTAAAAAATATAAATATATATATATATATATATATTTCTTCAGCCTCTCTCTGAAACACTTTATTTGGACTGCTGTCTCTTTAAGGCTCTCTACAACTTAAACCTCCTTTGCGAGTCCCCTGGAGACCTCACAGGGGCAGAGCTATGGACAGACCTTGGTGTTTGAGGCCCAAACCCTCCAATGTGTCATGATCACAATGATCTTGATGTGATGACCTCATCATTTCAGCAAGTCTTGTGAGGATCTAGTGCTACCTTTACTTTCCAGTTAGATTCAGTGATTTCTACAACAAATGAAGAATGTGAAGCCGTTTTAAAATTTGTTTGAAAACATTTGCTTTGAAGCAGTGTTACAGCATATCTATGTTGTAAGTATGGGAAAGCAGAGTGCTACTCTTTAAGAAAAAGTAGTTTCTGGGATAGTAACAGACAAGTCTTGAAGCAAGACTTATTTTAAAGTTCAGACCTATTTATTTAGTTATTTATCATTTATATGGGTGTCTTTTGTTGGTTTTACTGTATGTTGGAGCCCCAACCACTAAAAGTATGACTCTACTCTGAGCCTGTTTTTGAATTTATTAAGCTCTTTATTCTTGGCTCCGCTTTGTCCTATTTGCCTTGATTGGTTAAAGATTAAAAATCCATTGTTTTCTCCTGGGTATGATATTATGAAACATTCAGCCACAAGTTTTGACCCCTGCGCAGAAAAAAACTTCTTTTTTACGTATTCCATTGTGTTTTTATTAAAGCCATGTAGGCAAACATATACATATCGTGATACATAATGATCTGGATTTGACCATGTCCTAGCAGAATTTACTACAACAGCTGTTTTTTATTGTTGCTAAAACTGGAACGGCACAGTTTTGAGGATTACACAACTTCAAATATGGCCGCAAAGAGATGTAGATAAAAAAAGAGATTATTTATTTATAGTCCAGTAGCTTTACTAAATGAATGATAAATCCATATTCAAATTTAGTTTGTTTGTTTTTGTTTTTGTTTTTCGATTTAAAAGTAGTATTATGGTTTTATTTGACTTGCAGCAGTTTCTTATCTACACCTGTTTGTTTAGATTTGTCACTGGACTGCACCTTGTGGTTTGCCCTCCACTGCCACCTATGAGCTCTATTTTGCACTGCATCACCTGAGATAAGTCTGCCATCTCAGCATTTACTGTACTGATTTGGTAACATGAAAGATTACATGTATTGGCAAAGGGTGTGTAACTATGCTTTATCAGTGGTATGAAGCACTTGAACAAACAATTTTGGCTCAAACCCTTCATGTGCATGCACAGTTGTAATGTTGTTCGCCTTTCATCTTTGTTGTTGCAGATTAAATCTGACAATAAGACATTTGATTACCTTTGATTTAAGTTTCAGTATTTCCTCAAATCCTCTTTATCTCTGCCCCAGGGAGTCTTGAACTCATTCATAGTAACTTACTGCAAAGAGAAAAGGAGTGTGTGTATGTGTGTATATGTGCATGTGAAACTGTGTGTGTGTGGGGATTCAGGCTTCAGCGCTGCCCACACTCCCTTAGCAACAGTTTCCCTGGCAACTCTTGCCAGGAAGCGGGTAAGACGCCAGATAGACCGTGCAGAAGGCTTTTTACAGCTTTGCATCCTGTGACGTTTCCCCGCAAGGCAGAAAGGGACACAGAGGACAAAACCTGTTGTAGGTCCACTCATCAAGGCAGGAAATATGGAGACAGAGGGATAACATGTGGGAGTCATTTCACCCTCTTCAATGAAGTGAGAAAACACATGAATCCTCTCCATGGATGGTTAAAGTTTGAACACAAGCTGCTCCAGTTAGCTGACTGCTGCTTGGGTCTCTTTGTTATCATTAAAAAATCAACTGTTTGTCTACTTTATCTGATTCTGATCATGATTTGGTTTGAGTATATAATCTTTAGATCTCAGTGACGTATTTGACTATCTTAACTAAAAGCATGTCCCATAAAAAGTCCAAATCATTCATTTTGAGTGAACAACTTTAAAACCAGGGCAGGCATATCTACAGTATCAGTTGTTACATTCGAGCTGTTGTATTTTCTCTAAGCAAAAGATTAGAAAAGGGCAAATCTAATTCCTGCCTCAGCTGAAGCTGCTCAAAACAAAATCCTCATAATATAAGACGGAAAACATTTAAAGGTCTAAGAACTTTATGTTTCTGTAGATTTCAGTGCCCCCTCTGGGTATTGGTGCTTCTAACTTCTTCATTTACCGCTGTGAGAAAACAAGGCAATGAAGAAGTTTTAAAACTGTCGTTCATGAGCATCCACTTGAGACTGGATTTTAGAAGCACCAGAAACAGCAGACATACAACACCAAGAGAGATGATTTTTACTGCTGAGCTGAACACGTTTACAGCTTGAAACAAAAATAATTTCAGTCTGAATATCTCATTCCTCTTACAGCACACTTTACAGTTTAGGAGATACCAAAATCACAAGTGTGTCCAATCAGCAGCACAGCTCAGCTGGTTGACTGTAGTTGTTCATGAGGAGGCTCGAAGCCCACCCCATTTCCAATATGACAATTTGCAGAAACAATGCAATGACATCATGGAGACAATGTCCAGGTGTCTGATTTGCTGATTTTTCTGTCAATCCTTATCCTTATCCTGATTTCTTTCTTTTTCTGTGTATTTTTTGCCTTCTCTGCCTTTATTGATTAGAAAGAGTGAGAAACTAAAAGTGGTGCTGTGTTCAAAATTGTCTTCTCCAAACGACTTTTCACCTTAGTCCGTTTGTTCTGATTCGTCTGTTTTGTAGTTTCACCCGTTTGGTTTTAAAAAATGGCAGTGAAGCTGATGGAAAAGCTGTTTCTGTGTTAACAACAAACTTCACTTTTAATGTAAGTGTCAAACTTTAATATTGTAGTTTTGTAAAGGAACTGGTGACACAGTAGGTGACACCCACCACCAACTGTAAAGAAGTAGAACAATATTACTGTTGTGCATCGTGGGAAACCTAAGGTACACTAGCTCATTGCATACTTTGAATTTTTCCTGATCAGTAGGGTAGTGAGAATTTGTAAAATACTGCAGTTAGAACTCTTTTTACATACTAAAAACTCATTCAAAAGATACATTTTGGCCAAATTGGTAGGCACTGCTAGTTTCAAATACAGACTTAAAGTGGGGTGACCATGCTTTAAAGGGTTGAAGGATGGAACCAAACCCTGGTCACCCTCATCATTTTTTTCCCCTAACCACTACCGGCATTTCAACACACAATATAGAAGTGATTAATCTTGTCCCTGATGGTGGGATTTACTTTGGTGGATCACAAAGAAGCATCACTGTTAATGTTATTTTGTTTCATCACAAACTAAAACTCCTCATGGGAGCTTAAGGGTCTGACGTTCTTGTACGATGACATTTCAGCTTAAAACAGTCTCTACGGACGTTGAGACGCCATCTTTGTGCTCTCTGACAACACTTTCTTGCAGAGAGATAATGGTCTAGGTTTTCCTTAATTGCACTGTTGTTTGATTGTCTCAAGACAACAAAACTTGTTTTATAAAATAGCCATTTAATGACCTGATTTGCAGATAAAAGCATCGAATATCTCAGTGAAAAGAGCTGGGAGTAATCCTCTGAGCTGTGCCCTTGCGTATGTTTGATGTAGGTATGCACTATATATTGTTTCAGTGTTGTCTCCAGGATATGGGCATGTGTGATAATTCACAAGGTACGTAATATATCACAATATATATTTTTAATTATCTATTAAGTCTATGAAGCCTGTCTATGCCCAGTCACATTACTTATAGATCTAAACAAGCATGTATTTATATATTTTACCATATTACATGCAACAACTCACACAGTTGGAACACCTTCTCTGTGCTGTCATCTCACCTGCTGTTATCAGGGTCGGGCAGAGTGACGTGCAGCATGAGTGGTCGAGTGACTGGGAGAGACGTAATGTGAGTGAAGCATAGCAGAGATTTGGACAAACTGACAGTTTTCTCATAGTTAATATCACATAAGGTGCTTTATTTAACACTTTCAGAGTTAAAGGCAGCAGCTTCAAGATCTGTGTTATTCATGACATTCACCTTATGCTAGTGGCAGCTAGCCTAGTTGCTATCCCCACTTAGAAAGTGACAGCCCTCTAGAGCGGCAGATTTTTTTTTTTTGTGTCCAAGCCCAAGCGCACTTCTTGCAGTTTGATTGGTCAAATTGACTGGTATTTTCCAACAGGCCCCGCCCCCCAGTCCTGCAAGTGCTGAAAACCACCGAGTCTGCAGGAGTGAGAGCAAGCTGAAGTTGGGATTTGTGCACTTGCAAAAATAAATTTCACAACCTGTAGCTCTTGATTTGCATTTTACAGAAAAAAAAACTTTAAGTATGCAAAATAAGATTCTTCAAGTGCACAACTCCTAAAGCACTTCTCCTTGTGGCTGCAAATTTATAGTTGCATATATTCAATTTAATGGGCACCTTTCTCTGTGACCTCAAACTCATTTTGCACCCAGTGTACCTTCATACAAACAGATAGGTTGGTGATAGATGTAGATAAATATTATGGAATGAATTACTTGTTAAACCACAGCCTGTTTATAAGAAGTGAACACGACCACAGTCTAGATGTTCATGTTGAAATTGAGGCCTCAGTCATTTTTCTTTTTAACCTCGAAATGATGTTTTGATAGTAATTTGTCATGTTTGTTAAGGACACTCTGCTTTATCTTCTTCTTTCCTCTAAGTGTGATGATTCAGAGAAATGAGCAACGTGATTTGTTTAGAGAACACACATCTTGAAATGGAGGCCATTACTTCCCGAGATAAATGTGCTCTGAGGTAATAAATCAGGTGAGTAATTGGGTCTTAACCTGTGCAGTGATCCCAGATGGCCTTCAGAGATACACAGTTTGAGGACACCACCTCAGATTTGCTTCAGCTCACTTTAGAAACGCGGAGAGAACTCATTCATACAGTGTGGCCGACAGTCATTCAGGTGGAAAGAGAGTAAAATCTTATTCTAGCAGAGAAAAATGTATCAGTAACATTAGTCATGCACCGTCATAGAGCAGGGGGTAGAAAATTTTTGTTTTCTTTTTGTAATCTAAGCACATCTCCTTCACCCTCAGACTGTTTACATTTCTTAACCCGGAGGACATAGATTTATCATTCATCCTCTGCTCTTCCTGAGTGTGTGTTAACACGTAAAGTTTTGGCAGACAGACACTCTACGCTCATATCACAGGAATGTGAGTCCTCCTGACCAGTAACCATCACAGTGACTTCACCTAAAGAGAAGAAGAGGTGTCCATTTGAGGAATAGCAGCCTCATGGTCGTCTCTTTGTCACTTACACACACACTCACACACACCAGCCTGCAAACACACACACATGCCTGAAACACATCACTCCAGTTAGGTTATTTTAAGAGTGTGCTTGCACATTGTTCAGGAATTTCATGATCTACTGCTAAGAGGTATGCTGTGTTCGTGTGTGATATTCATAAATCAGATGCTGAAGTGTGTGTGTGTAAATGAGCGTGTGTTGCAGCGCTGGGACATATCCAAGTGCTGAACATATTTTACTCAAACAGTAATACAACAGCATTTTAACCACAGCTCCATCATAAAGAAGTCAGCGTTAGTGATGTGTGATACTGCAAAATTTGGTATCGATCAGGTACAGAGTAAATATAGGGCCAGTAATGTCATATGAATACCGACATCGATACATTATACTGATACCAGCGCTAGTATTGATGAATTGATATTTTAGATCTATCTACCAACCACTAGTCAGCATCTGAAGACATGAAGCTGCTTCTGTTAGTTTGGATGTTGTTGCTTGTTTCCCTGATGTCCCCTGAAACTGGTTTACCAATAATCTCACAGACATTTCCGGGACTACCTCACATTAGGTAACACCTACAGATATAAGTGTCACAGAATAAAACACATCATATGAATTTCTAAGTTTTACTTTTGACTGACGGTGGAGCTTCAATCACATGACATTCCTATCAGCCCACTACCAGGTCAAAATTTTTATGAAATGTTATTATTTTATAGTGAAGTCTAAACTTCAGTGTTTTTCTGTTTTTGTAGCTTTTCACTTGTCATTTTGCTCTCGTAACCACTTCTGTATCTCTGCCACATCCTGAACTGTGTCCTCTGTCTCTCTGCTTGGTTAGGATTTCTTCCTGCAAATATTAAATTGAATGGATTTACAGACAAAGGATGGTGACGTTTGTTCAAGCATAGCAATGTGTTTCTATTTGAAAAGTCTCTTCTTCTTTTTTTTTTTCAGATGTGTGTTGTTGGTTTTCCAGTTAGTCTTGCAGTGCTTTGAATAAATTTTACAGACTAAAATATAATATGATATTTTGCATTGAAGTAAAAAGAAACCAAACTGCGGAGACAATATAATAATCCTGCATTTTGCATACTGAGCGTGTTTTGCATTCTTCCTTGAATCAGTTACTTTGATGTAGAATTCTGAGATTAAAAGTCATCTCACAACTTTGGCTGTTAATCGGAATCAGAAATACTCAATCAGTTAATCCCAGGGGGGGAATTTGTTGTTACCATAGTTCTTAATATGATGCAGTAGCAGGAAAATAAGCCATACTATAACCAATAAGTAAGAACTAAGCAGTAGGTACCGAAAGATATTTCACAGTGTTTTAAGAGATTTACAAAGTGATTGCTCAGTCTACTGGTAGATGAATAGATAAATGTGTCCAGGATTGAAATAGAGATAAATATGTCCAGATTAATAGTCCCAGTGTTTAATTTAAAGGGAGGAGTTATTGAGTCCAGCAGGCCGCAGGTGGCATCTGGTCAGCTCAGACAACAGACAATTATATTACAATAATGATTCACTGTATCATATTTCTATCTTTTTATAATATTACGGTAACTCAGTCATAATTTTACAATTGCAATGATGATGTTATTATTTTTGTCAATGGAAAAAAGAAATCCTCCTGGTGTTTGTAGTAGACTTTCACAAGCCAGTGGAGTTGCAATCCAAAAGGGATTTCCTGCAAGTTAAATAAGATTTATAAAAGAGTAAAGATAGTCAAAGAAAGATAGAGAAAAACATAATAACCGAAGGAACAGAAATGGTCTTTTGAGGTTTTGTTTTCACTTTTATTTTGATTCAGCAGGTTCAATGTCTGTGCCTGTTTTGTCGTTTTTCCAACATGTCACTGAGAAAACGACAGAGAACAGGATTGACGGACACACGAGCTGAAACATGGCATCCAGCCACAGCTCTCAACAGCACAGATGTATAACAAGTCAGGGCTGAGCACAGACACATAGACACACACACACACACACACACACACACACACACACACACACACACACACACACAAACACACACACTCACTTGTCCCCATTCTCACGGTGTCTCAGTGGTCCATTAGTGTGATTACATGAGCACAGGGTAACCTGGATTAAAGCAGAGCAGAGCTGCCTCTCTGTGGGTTTGCAGTCTCTTTGGGGTTTTCCTTATTTCCAATAATATTCTCTCTGAAGGCAAATGAGTCCCTGGGGGAACCTCTCCTCTGTAGAAGCAGTAAAACCTGACTATATCCAACACAAAAAACACTGTTATATTGGAAAAACTCACTCTCATCAGGTGTGACAGAGGGGTTACTCAAGTTTAATATAATTTCATATGCGCAATCACAGATTAACTCAGACCTGCCTTTGATAAAGCGAGAGCTGGACTGTCAGCAGAGAAATGACAGAAGAGCAGATGAAAGCTAAACAGGAGAGTGATAGAGCACAGGCCAAAACAAGCTGTTGGTGAAAATGTTTGTTCCAACCTACATGCCTGAGAGTCTCAATGAAATGAAGAGCCAGGGTACGTTTGCTCTGCTTTGTGAGGTTGGAGTTGGTAGATGAGCACTGATAGGGTAAAACCAGGAGTCACCAACATTACACGTTACAGACATGTCTCAGAGCACCGGGCTGTGAGTAACACTAAACAGATAGTCTGCTCACCCTCTGGACTCTAAACTGAGAAAAATTGTTATCTTATGTGAAACAATAGCTTCACATTACTACAGAAAAACAGATTACCTTCACATTTTGCATCCCGTGATAAGTTGTCTTGAACAAAGAAAGAAGTCTTTTAAAGAATCCCTGTTCTACGTTCATTTGCTTCAAAACAAACAGATCTTGGCAAGAGCCTCATCTTCATGACAGTGTGTGATGGCGATTACGAGAAACAGTCTTTACTCTCAAAGAAAAAACCTGCTGGTTTTGGTCAAAAGTTTCACTGCAGTCAACGCCAAATGGATGGACTCCACCGCATCTTTGAAAGCTGCTGGTGCATCTTTTGGCTCCTTTTCACCACTGTTTGAAATCCAACTTTCTTCTTCTTGTGTTTTTGTGGCTGTCAGCTTTTCTTCTTAGGACAAATGAAGAACAATTTACATTACCTTCATTGATTTTATTTGCGGTCTTCTGTTGAGACATTAAGGTAATGGTACATTGAGCCATTACATAATACTTTATCTTGTCACTCAGGACAACAACATAATCCATTTCCATCTTATAGTCCACGATCATGACACCGTCCATGACTGAAATGTATACAAACACTGACAGGTTTTACAAGGTCTCATTCTTTAATTCTTTTCTTATTTTGGAAATGAATAGTGGACATTTTGTGCAGAATGTGCATGCTGAGCACAAACATGATGCCAACAAACATGTTTGCGTGTCTGTTGTGGAGTGACTCAGCAGAGGCAGAAGGGTCTCTAACAGCAGCCTCACGCATGGGGAAAAACTCTCACATGACATCATCAGTGTGTGTGTGTGTGTGTCTGCAGGTCCAAACACGCCTTGAGACATGTGTCTGTGTGACTGGTGGAGTGAGATCTGTGTGTGTCACCAGTGCAGATGGAGGCAACGCAAGGCAGTGTTTGCATTTAGTGGTATTAATGCTGGGATCTGACTTTTAGCTGTGAGTCAGCAGAACAGGATGAGTGAGAGCAGACAACCTGACAGGATTAGATATGATGTGTGTCTATGTGGAGAGAGGAGAGAGAGCGGAGAGGTGCTGTCACTGAGCTCAGGTTCCCACCATCTCTCTCTCTTTCCTGATGTAATCTATGAATGTGTGCTCTTTGATTTACGGCCTGATCGATTTACGACGTCAGTGAGGTGAATCATTCTGTGTGACAGTTAAGACTTTCCAGCTGCATTAAAAATTTCCCTGGGACCCTAAAGTTTGTGTGTGTGAGAACCTGACAGACTGTCACCTCCCACATCAAGCTATCAAACTTTCTTTACTCTCTCATTCATACCTGTAAACACCTGCTCCTTAAATGAGCTATTGCTTCATGAAAATCTGTCACACTACTTGACAGCTGTTGAGATGATCAGTGCTTTGTGTTATACATCAGCATCTTCAGGACCCTTATTAATGTGAGTATTGACAATGAGGGGTGGATTTTACTGGGTAGCTCACAATACAATATATGATGATAATGTCTCAATACAGTAATATTGCAGTGATGATTTACTTTAAAAAGCAAAGATTGGCTTATATATCGATCGGCCTGTATATTAGGCTGAATTTTGCATCTTTAACTTGTGACGGCATCGGCTAATACGCGGGTGAATTAGCTGGTATATTTTTCCTGACATGATTTGCAGACAGGCATCCATGGGCAGCTCTGTGTTGTTATCTTTTTTTTTTTGTTGCTGATTTTTAAGGAACAAAATTGAGGGAGTAAAAGCATAAAATATATGGCAGCCTTTATTTGTCAGTGGCTAAGGGTGATGAAAAAAATCGGTATTGACATCGACCCTGAAAAATCCGTATTGGTTGATCCCTGGTAAAAAGATAATGTAACTACATTTCAATTAATCTGGCTTAACAAAGAATGTAAAAAAATCTCATTAAAATGAAAAATGCAGGATTGATTTATTTACTCACTGCACTTTGATTCCCATTGATGGAGATGGAACTAAATTTAAGTCTTTAAAGGAGCTGTGAGCAGTTTCAAAGTGATCACGAAAAAGTCTCATTTTTTTATGGATATGCCCAATCATAACAAGCGATTTAAAATGAGATCATCAAGTTTGTTTCCAAATGCTTCCTCCAAGCTTCCCAGTCAGGTCAGTTTGGACCAGATTGATTTACCGCACACTGAAGTCTCTATGACAGCACCATGCCAGCTGATGAAGTTTAGCAGTGAGGTCAGAAGAGAGATGTGTGTCTGTCTGACAGAAAAAGAACAGGAGAACTGAAGACTGCTAAACAAGAGAGTGATACAGCACAGGCTAAAGGCTAAAAGATGAGCTAGGGGCTAAAACATGGGCTGAAAGCTAAACATGAGGAAGAAGGATGATGATACATTTGCTCTGTTTGATAGATGAGCGATGTTAGGACATAACAAGGATTCACTGAGTTACAAAGTACCTATATGCTAAATGTAGCCAGCTACCAAACTAAGGTAAAAACTCAAAGTTTGCTTGTTGTCACATTTCAAACAACAGCGCTAACTGTAAGTGTTGATGAATACAGAACCCTGACACGTTTTATCCAGTAAAAAATCATATTTTTCAGTTAGCCTTCATTCCTCTGTAGCCTTCATTGAAAAGTCTGAGCACCACTCATCAGTGCCCATGAAAAATAAGCCAAATCTTCTCTGCCGATGCCAAACAGCTTATTCTACTGTTGCCCTTGACTCATGTTTTGAACTTCTGGTCCTGGTTTGCACCTGCTCCAAGAATCAGCACAGCATGTTTGGCCGATGTGGACAGGGCCTGTCTGATGGAGCTACTTCAAGCTGCTGCTCCACACAATCAAGTTGCATCAAATTATGGAGTGAGCCCAATTTTTCATGGGTGCAACCCACATACTCAGCTCTGCTGCTCAACCCACAGATGCATGTTCCTCACAAATGTGGCTCCATTTAAAAGAAAAAATAAACAGGCTTCATAACAGTGCAATATTTACCACCAAAAAGGATTGTTACATGAAAGAAATCATCTACCAAACATGGACACTTTCACTTTTTTGTGCTGAGTGTGCATGAACCCCTCTTCTTGCTTTATCACAGCTGTGTAGTCAAGTCCTTACTACCCATGATGAAGATAAGTGATATAGATAGTAGGTGGATGTTTAATTTAATGTTTTTATTTGCCTCACTGTTGTTCAAGGCATTCAAGTCATTTTGCATGGAAGGTTATGTGGGGGCCCTTGTTGTGTTTAGGAATTGTGGGATTCACTAACAGTTGTTGGCATTGGTGAGTCTGGAGGAGCTGTCAATCCATTTTTGCTTCCACCTTCTGTCCTTATTTCTTCAGTGTGGAGCATATGTACCTCTTAGTTGTTGCGTTTATGTATTTGGTATACTTATACTTTTCATCAGATCTCACAGTGAGTGAAGGGAAAGCAGCTTACGGTCATTTTCATATGCATGAACACACTAACACACACTGCTGACATCTATTTTTCTGCTCCCTTCTCTGCTGCTGGTGTTAAACACACACCCTCGTCACACCGCTGCCCTCTGCTGACACCTAGTGGGCAAGGCTGGGATTTCAAACTGACAGACCAGTTGTGGGAAAACCTCCCAATGGACACTTTAATTTGATACCACTGTATTACAAATATCTCTATCTATTAGTCTAATTATTTGAAAAGATAAACTGAAATAATAATTATAATAGATACAAGCACACACTCAAAAAAAAAAAATCAGAAGGATGTTTGAGTCTTTTCCTGCATCCTCCTCTTGGTGCACATGCTGCTGCTGAAGCGTCTGTGCAGCACCGAGCTGTAAACTGAGGCAGAAACTCCTCACCTCCATGTGTTTGGGTTTAATTTGCCCAAAATTGAGCAAAGCTGGCAGTGGTTGTATAACAACGAGGCTATTGTGCCCAGCAGTAATTGTTATATAATAGCATTTCTTATGTAAGGACAACTGCACTTGCCTCTGGAGGAGAAGGGTCAAGACAGGCCTCACACTCATTTGCTCCGTCTTGGTCGGTCTACTTGTCACATCCATCACTGTCTGCTCCGTCAAGAAATTAGAGATTGTAATATTCAAAATATAAAATCAGAGATAATGTTAAAGGAAAGGACCTCAACCCTGAGGTTTTATGGTACGACAGAATAAAACAAGTGACGTGTTGTGATTTTTACACTGATGTGACATTTTTTTGTTTTTTTCTTCTCTTTTTTTCCTGCTCCCTCACTCTCCTCTACTTTCTCCTCTTCTTCTTCACCTCTCATGTTTGTTTTCTATCCTCCTCTTCTCTTCTTTTCCTTCTCCCTTCCCCATCCTTCTTTTTTATCTACCTCTCTATTATCCTTTCTTCACCTCCTGTGATCCCTCATACTCTCTCCCATCATCCTCTTCTCCTCTCCATGTGCCCCTCTCTTCTGCTCCTCTTGCATCTCCATCATATTTTCTACAAAATCGCCCCCTGATGTCTCCCACTGCTTCCTTCTCTCTTTCCCTCTCTTTCCCTCTCGTTCCTCCTCTCCTCTCCTCTCCTCCTCCAGGCAGCTTCAGGATCTGCAGAGGCAGAAGGAGATGGAGCGTGAGCGTCAGGAGCGTGAGCGCCTGGAGCGAGAGATGCAGGAGCGTGAGCGACAGGAGCGCGAGCGTCAGGAACGCGAACGTCAGGAGAGGGAGGCGCAGGCGGAGCGGGAGCGGCTAGAGCGGGAGCGCCAGGAGCAGCAGGAGCGTGCCGAGCGCGAGCTGATGGAGAGGGAGAAGGCGGAGAGAGAGCGTCAGGAGAGGGAGCAGCAGGAGCAGTTGGACAGAGAGCAGCAGGACTGGGAGAGAGGGAGACGCATCTCCAACGCCGGTGAGTGATGCACTCTGGTTTGTGTGCACACACATACATCACACACATCACACACACTCACTTGTACCTGGGTGTAAACTACAGATTTGGGTTGTCTGTCACAGTCGTCATACTTTATGACCTAAAAATGTGCTCATCCCTCTGATCAGAAGATTATTACAGGCTGTCTCTTTAAATTACAGTTTAGTCCATTTGGTGTCTGATAGAAACAAACTGCAATTTACTTCAACTCATCAGCTCAAAGTGATCAGTGATTTCAGAAGGACCGCTTTATTTGTTCAGGTTTGGACTCCATGAAGGGCTGTATTTTGGTGATGACCACACAAAACATCCCATAACACAGGAGTCATGATTTATTTCCCTTGGATCTGTGATGATCTTGTTGGAAATAATTGACTGTTTTTAGAATTGAAGGAACAACAGCCTCCAGTATGAGACTTAAAGAGCTCCTCTGTGACCGGCTGAGGTACTGGTCTCTTCATTATAGCAGATAAAACATGGGTTGAACTGAAAATTTTTTTTAAAACTTGTCAAATAAATATTTCCTATTTCCTTTCTGTCACTATAGCAAGATCTTATCATGCTGTTTGTTTGCAAGTGGAGGGTTCACTTCTTGATGAGTGATTTGATGCTTTCAGATTGATTGATTGATTGGTTGACAAATGTGGGCTTGCAGTGTTCTGTATCAGATTTATAAGAAGAGAAGTGGAAGTGGAAGATGTGGGTGGAAAACACAACACAAACTTTCAGAGCCCACCTCAAATCGACACAAGAATGTTGGGTTGTGTGTAACTGTGTGTGACTGTGTGTTTAGTGGGCAGAAGGGGTGTGACATTAGTGTTTTCACTCCATCAGTCAGATCTTGGCTCCATGAGTGTAATAAGTCAGCGCCTGTTGAAGTGGAGCACTGCTTCATATCAAAAAGAGGTAGAAATATTTTATTCAGTCAGTTTACATATAACATATTTTACAGTTCAGAAACTTTGAACAAGTAAACGGCCAGAAGTTAAGACTGAGCTAATGCCTTTTTTAAGCCTTGACTTCTTTTTTTAAATTATAAAATCTGCAAAGTGTAAAGAAAATACAACAGATAAATCATTTACATTGACAAGTTCCAAAAACAGCTTATAAAAAATGAAGTGAAGTGAATCGTAAGTTTTCAAATGTATACTTCCATTGTCCATATATAGAACAACAGGGAAAGCCATTGAATATCAAAATATCAGAATTCCTAAATAGCAGGTCAGCGTGAGCATTATAATCAATTACTGATAATACATATTGCATGTTTTTTCAGAGCCACTATTGTATATGTGATTGTTTTATGAGTAGATTCCACAACTCAACACAATAAGACAACTAGGGAACAATCAGTGAGCAGTAGATCACATGTGAGGCCTTAAACTTTAATATACAGTTTGTCAAGACTGATACAGGAATACTTTTCACTTCGAAGCTTTTCTTTCGATGTATTTGTGTTGTTTGTTATCTTTTAATCAGTCACAACCCAAAGAAATGTTGTCACAAAAGCTGATTTTGTATTTATATCATATATTGCTAAGCTGATACCATAAAACAGTTATTTTTATTTTTATTTTTTTTAACAAAATAAAACATAACACAGTGAAATTTGATAATATATCCTACATTTTCTGACTCATATAATATTTGAAATAGTACTATAAAGTTCAGATGTATGTTATAACTTTTAGAATACTCAATTATACTATTGTTTTATAATACAGTGTCTCAGTGTGCAGGTTTCCTGGTACATTGCACTTCCACACTGCAAAAACGGAAATCTAAGCAAGTCATTATGTCTTATTTGTAGTAAAAAAATTGTCTTATTATTCTTAATTTGAGCCACATTCACCAGACCAGGTCATAAAAATGTGTTATTTCAAGTTTTTTTAAGACAAAAATAAGGTGTAAATTGCTTGTAACAAGTCAAAAAAATCAGCCAATGGGATAAGAAAAATTCACCTGGGAAGTTTCTTGAAATTAGAAAGATGTCTTAAAACAAGAATATTTTATCTTATCCCATTGGCAGATTATTTTTTACTTGTTACAAGCAATTGATGCCTCATTTTTGTCTTTAAAAAACTTGAAATGAGACATTTTTATGACCTTGTCTGGTAAATGTGGCTCAAATCAAGAATAGTAAGACAAATTTGACTAAAAATAAGACATAATGACTTGCTTAGATTTCCGTTTTTGCAGTGCAGGTGATGAAACAGCACATGCTTCTCTGAATTCAAGCAGTCTGTCACTTTGAAGTCACAACAAGTAAATTAAAACTGTTTAATTTCTTAAACAATGTTGCCTGGAATCTGAAATATAAGTTGCACCAATATAAAAGTTACAAACAGTTTCTGGGACTGTAGATGAATAATGTTTTAACTGTTCCTGTGAGAAATGACCTTTTGTATTCAGCACTGTGGAGTCTCTGTGCAGATCTGGAGCTCTCTCTGGTACTTTTTTGTACGACCACGCTGAAAGTGACCTGTTCAGCTGAATACACCCTACAGAACAGTGACATTTGAGCTTGTGAGGTACAGATGAAGCCACTTCTGCACAGACCTGTGCCACGCCCCCTGCTGGTCACTTGTGGTTTTAAATGAAGCCGCTTAGAATTTATTGACTTCATACAACCATTTACTGTTAATACTCGATTATTCCTGAATAGAGCAGACTGGAGCACCTTTTAATCAGGGTGTTTCAAGTATAAAAGCATAAATGCAGCCATATGCCTCTTTGATCTCCAAAATCATTGACACAACTCACTTTTTAGAGGACCAAAATGATTATAGTTATCATTAGTAGTCAGCATCAATATTTTTCCAACATGAAAACATGTGTACCCTACATCCAAGGTGATTTTGTGAATTTATCAATGTGGAAGTAGCACACACATGCTCTCATTTTTTGCTAGTGATTTCTGTAAAAATCGGTCAGTAAGTGTGGTCAGACATCCTTGTTCCATTGTTACAGACTGACGAAATCAAAGCTCACATGTCCCTCAGGTGTCTCTTGATACCAGATGATAAGTGCCCAATTTTCTGCAGTGTTTGATGCAACATAAACATTAGCAACTCTGACTCTGTCCAAGGAAAGTCTTCTCCATTAGGGGGTGATATGGGCAAAATATGACAGGATATTCAGGATCTATGTTTTATCAGGACTAATTTTTATGATGTTTTCAGACAATTTGGACTCAAAAACAACATTTTAACTCTTACTTTTTCTTATCCTACAATCTAAACTATTTGCCTGTTTATTTGAACTGCAGAGCTCGAGTGCAGCCCACGCTCTGCTCATCTGCCCATAGGCTGGACAGACGTTCAGAACAGATTGTTAGGGCACTGGGGCATGGAGGAAATGAATGTGTGAGTTGTTCTCGTTAGTTGGGTAGTGAGTTTTTTATCTTTCAAAGAGCGTTGTCTGCTTAAACACAGGTCGGTGTACACACACACAAAAGAATTCCATGAGGAGGTTAATTGTTGCTCGAAAAATTGAGTTAACTGTGATCTTCCTCCTTTAAATAGCCGGTCCTAGTTATTATCTTTAATAAGCATCCTTGTCAGTGCTTGAGGCATAAAAATCTCACCCTGAATGAACTTCATGTTTCTGTTAAGGCTCAACTTAGTGGATCTTCTGAAAACAATAACTGCAATCAGGAGCTGCAATTGAGCAGAGTTTTGTCGTATGATTGAAAAGGCAGATCTGCCTCATGTGAGGACTGGGTCAGTAGGGAAAGCAGTGTTGTGTGACACGCTTCACTGCCACAATCAGCCTATTAGTGTATGCATGCATAAACACACACACACACACGTAGACATGCACACGTGCAGGCAGGCAGACACAGTTCAGTAGTGTTACTCAGAGGCTAAAAATACATCAGTTGGGTGAATGCTGGTGAGAGCTCCAGGGGTGAATGTGTATGCATGTGTGTGTGAGTGCCCTGAAACACAGGGGAGCGATTATTTCATATGTCATACATGGAGACCACACACACACACACAATCACACAGGAATAAAGGGGCACACACACATGTTCTGTTGAGCCATATGTCTGTTTGATTTAACATGTTTAACAGTTTGATTCATTTCTCTCTAAGATTAATGTGCCTAACTCAGACATCACAGGTTGCAGTGATTTCAAGTGTAACAGTAACACAAAATGTCAGTGAAGTGTTTGCTACTAACACAAAAGCTGTTCCGTTATTGTTTTTAATAATGATTATTATCTAGGGAGTTTGACTCAGAAATAGTCTTATGATATAGTCAAATGATTGATGCCAGATAAGTTGTCAGTTTTCTGCAGCATTACATGCTGTGCAAACATCAGCAAACTCTGCTTCCGACCAAGGAACATGATCACCTCTAGGGGGCGATGTGGAGAAATTATGGAAGAATCAGAATCTTGATTTTAACAGGAGTGTTTTTTGTGATGTTTTGAAAAGTATTTTGACCAGCAGAGTTGTGTGAGTCACAACAAGATATTCTTTGATTTTGTTTTTACGCTTGATAAGAAATGTTAATGCACAAATAATGTAGAACTCGATTTATTCAAGTGCCATTATGTACTGGAAGATGAAAACTGGGGGGGGGGGGTATGAGAAAAAACTGACCTCGGGCCATGATTGTTCCTCAAGTCTGACTCCAGACACACTTTGTCTGGGGAGTGGTTTAACCCAGTGTTTCTCAATTTTTTCAGACTAAGGACCATTTATCCCCCTAAAAGATCTCGCACACCACAAAGCCAACGGCCCAGATAGCAAACTGATGTATAATAAAATTGGAATCATACATGTGACAGTGTTTTTCAAATAATTCTACACACCTCTCCTACCTCTCCTCTCTCCCCATACTTCTCAACTACAAATAGTATATAGAGAACAGTATATAGTATACTATTTTTTTCTTTAGTCAATGATACATGATGGATTTACTATAGGCTCGATTATGGAATAACGCCTCAAATACACCAGATGCGTCCACCTACATTGCGTGTTGACTGGGAACATCACCCCACACCTGCGGCATATTAAGTCTAGCAAGCTGTATGACTGACAGAGAGCTGAAGTCACAAGACCGAGGAGTTCCCGTGCTTCCCACTCCATTGATAAGCCTCTCTTCATTCATGTTGGGCTGTAAAACCTCAAACCTGTTGACTTCTGGTCTGGTTCCACCCAATATGTCTTTTTCTTGCTGTAATCAAGCTAAATACAATCTGGTTGTATTTTGAAAGTCACTGGATGTTTTTAGGTAGCTTCCATGCACAACCTCCATCCTGCTTGATCTGCTCTACAGTGATTGACGCTTCACGCTTCCTCGCAGAAATAGGATGGTTGCATATGAGCTGCGACCGGCTGGACTGGATCCAGTGTGAATTGACTTGAATGAAAACCAATCTAATGTGTACAGAATGGAGCCAAAACTAGAGACGCGTCTAATGTATTTCAGCTGTAACTTTTTTTTCTGTAAAAAAATTCTTTCTTTCAAAGGTCTTTTTATTGAAAATTAATAGTAGTACAAAAATTTTGGTTATGAAATGGCAATGATTTTCTTCCACCACAAAACACATCACTGAAAAGACAAAACGGCAAAGTGTGATTATAAATGGTAAGTCAAACACTCTGGCGCACCCACCCTACCTCAATATCAAAAAGTAGTAAAGAATGAAGCAATACAAACAATATAACTTAATCAATAAATAACTCATATCATAAATTGTAAACAAATGAGCAAAAATAATCGGGAAATAAACCGGAAGGTGAATGCACACATTTAGTCATATGACGCTGAAACAAGGAAACAAAAGAAAGACAGAACAGAGAGAAAAAAAGGGAACAGAGGGGGGAAAAGGCAAAACACATTTCACCAGGGGCCGCTGGTGGACCACTAGTGGTTCATGGACCACAATTTGAGAAACACTGGTTAAACCCAGACTGAGAAAGGTGTTCAAAAGTGCTACAAAGAGCAGTTTCTGTTCATATTATTTTCTGATTTTATCAGCAGACCCGCGTTAATGAGCTCTGAAGTGTTTTTTTTTCAGCTTTCTGACAACCTTTTTTATTTATTTATTTATTTATTTTCAGAAAACCCACTAAGACATAAACACTACATTTTTTCACACACTTGCGACACAATGTTCCCAGCCTGTCATGCAGATTCTCTTACATTTGAACTCAGACAGTAGTGCAGTAAGATAAAAAGGTTGGTTTAATTTTAAAACCCAGTGACAGAAGCATTAACCCTTTGATACATGATAATGAATCATTTTTTTCCCACAAATTTTCTGCTGTTGATATCTATGATCTAGAAAAAGGTTTTTCCCCATCGTCTGTATCTCTCTTTTACACACACACACGCCCAAACACTTTGCATAGCTTTTATAAAAATATGTTTGAATTGTAGATGATCTCAGTCTGTATGTTTTGATTTAGTGAAATACTTGTGTTCATCTGTGTATTTGTATGATCTATTGATAATCCTTCTCCTCTTTTCATGTTGGAGTAGTTCTCACAGTTCAGTTGTTTTTTGGCACAGAGGAGCTGGGCTGCAGTGTGTTTTTTGCCGTCATGTGTGTGCATGTGCGCTTTATATCCTCGTATGCACGTGACCAGCTCTCCATGTAAGCAATGTGTTTTGATGGTGTGCTGATTTTGCGTGGAATGGCAGCGCAAAGCTGGGGCCTCTCAGTCACATGATTAGCCTGGAGCTGCAGAGCGCCAGAGAAAGAGAGAGAGTATGAAAGAAGAGGGGGTCGTAGAACGATGAATAAGGAAAAGGTCAAAGTGTAGCAAATGACAAAGTTGATAAGGGAGATGAAGTAGAGGGAAGAGGACGGGCTTGTGAAAATGAAGTATGTACAGATTTCAGTGAAAGAGATGATGGAAAATTCTGTTATAATGAAAGAAACATGGGGGAGAATTTGTGTCTTCAGTGGAGTGGAAGTGGGAATCAACACTGAGTCCCGTTAGAAGAGGATAAATGTAGCATGAGCTGTCAGAGCGTTTAGCTGGAAGAGGAAGAGAGGAGTCACACTGAGCAGAAGATGGAAGCGAGCCAGGCTTACAAATCCATGTCATTATGTGTCTTGTGACTGTTGTGTAGGTGTTCACATAAAATCGGGAACTCATCCTGCTGCGAGCGTCTGAGACAGCAGTCAGGTTAATGTTGATGTTTGTATATGATGGAGAAATTCAGATTATTCATGCATCTATTAATTGTGTCTACATTTAAGGTTTTTCTTCAGATGGAAAGAATGACTTGCGCAGCTTAATGATGTTTGCAGTTCTTTAAAAACACAGAAAATCAAATTGATGGCGCCTGCAGAGCATGTAACAAGCTACTAAATATTATGTCTTGAATATTATAGCGTTATAGTTGTATAGGTTTAACTCTTGGGGGTCCCTTTAACCCTGTGGTGCATAATGATCACTGCAGTGGACACCTATTTTAAAGTTATTTACTCCTAAATTCAATGGTTCATGTGGTGGAAATTCATATTAGCCTGTGTCAGGATATTTTTGATATTTGATATTTTTTTATATAATTTTGAACATGTTATAGACAAACATTTGAGGGTAAAACAGCATAATAACTATAAATTGATCAGTATTAAAATGGATGAAAGAGAGTTAAAATGTTTTGCAAAATGTTAAAAAAAAGATCATTCATGAAATTACCAAAAAAAAAAAAGATTTAAAAAATCTCATATTTACATTAAGTTCACACTGTTTTATGTTGAATGCTCAGTTACAAATATGTGCAAAAAAAATTGGAAAACTTTTTTTCATACCTCAATACAAATAAGAACAGTCAAGGGAAAAATCCTGACACTGACTTTCATAATTCATGCATCAGAGGGTTAATTTTGGAAAACTTTGAGGACATCAAAAAAAAAAAAGCCCCCTACCAAAAACTGCTATAACAGTAAATACTTTTTTCTACTATTTTCTTAATCATATATTTCAATCAACTTGAGTCTTAATCAAGTAAACTAAGTATTTAATTATTGTTATCGTTAGCCCCTTAAATGCCCATTTGATTACACGATGTCGCTGGTTTTAGTCTGAAAAACAAACATAAAATTAGTTGTTTTCCATATGATAAAAGTTGGAGGGCTTGGGACTTTTAAGACCAGGCATGAATAAACGATAAGATTAGTAATCATTTTTGTTCTATTTTCTATGTCAGATTCTTAACTTACTATCCCTTCAGGTAAATAGAGGAAAAAATGGCCTATTGGGATTCATTATAACCAACCACCATCATACAATATAATCACGCTTTCTCTAATTTCAGTTTTATTTCGGATAGAAACACTAAAAGTTGTAATTTTTACCATTTCCAATGAGATGGGATACTTTTCGTATTGTAGGTTTATGCATGAAACACTTGTCATTTACTTAAACAGCTATTTTATTGCATCAGAAAGAGAAAGAAAAAATATCAAGTCAGGATAAAAAGACATCAGGAAAGTCCATAATAACATCACTCATAAGGGGAAGTGGGGCAGAAGCTGAAGAAGAGATTAACAAGCTAACACCATGTAGAAAACATATGGCAGCTCCATACAGCAGAGTTCAGGCCATGCTAAGCGCCAAATAAGCACCCAAATAAGCACAATCAGGGTAATTAGTTAGAGAGGGCTCAGCGCAGCTATGAAAGACACATGAAAGGAGAAGGAAAAGGGGGTTTAGAAAAAATTACAGCACTGAAATGATGTTAGATGTCAAGTCCTTCCTCCCTCTGATTGTACAAAGAAGTACGATGTTTACAGTTAAAATCCCATGAATCTCTGACAGTCACTGTACTATAAAGTAACTGTGACCTTTTTATCAGTGGTGTTCAATCCGTAAAAGACAACAAGGGCAAATGATAGATGGTTCAGGCTTATCTGCAAGGCTTCACCTGTTAGAAGTAGGATGTGGATTTTTTAAGGCCTGTGCTGATACTGATTTTCACCCTTTGTCGATGACTGATACAGGCAATTTTCTTGGGCCGATACTGCTTTTGCTCCCTCAATTTGAGTCATAAAAATGACACAATAACATCAAGTGTTACAAATCTCAATTTTAAAACAAGGAGTATTTACTTAACTATATTTAATACTACAACATGATGGAAAAGAGAGGTAGAATATGTTGTAAACAGTAGGAGCAGCTTAATCTTTGTTCAACTTTATCAAACATATATTTTGATATAGTTTAGATGTTGCTTCACTCTGCAGTCTGCAAGAAGGGGAGGAGCAAGGCCTGGTCTGCATTCGGATTGTAGTGTCTCCTAGCAACAAAGAGCTGCTCGTTGATACCTGTCTGTAAATCATGCCGGAGAAAAATAAATCCGCAAAAAAACACCCGTGTGTCAGCCGGTGCTAATAGAAGTGAAAAGCACAAAAATCGGCTTAATACATCGGTGTATAGTTAATTTGTAGATGTGTTTATAAATACAGATTCTTCAACTATGCAATTTGTTTCCCAGAAGATAGTACAAAAGGTCAAAGACAACAGGGCTGACCATTTGAAATGTGATTATCTAGTTTTGGAGTAATGAATTCAGGCACTCACACATGGACACAGAGACTAGAGAAATGTGAACTGCTTACCTGCTTTGTTTTGATACGCATTGTATTTATGTTTGTCATTGATCTTTGGCTATATGTGGTTTACATTTTTGACCTGGTATCCAGCTTCTAAACGAACAGAATTTTGATAACAATGAGTTGCTTCTACTTTTGTGATTTTCTATGGCTGTGTGCTACATGGTGAATCTTTGCTCCTCTGAACCTTCTTCCTCAGTCCGTTTTTCCTTTCTTCTTCCCCCTCTATGAGGCTGTAAAGACTTGATATCTCTGGCTCTGTCCACACTGCTAACACCTCTCCACTAACACCATAGCAGCCCGAGAAAGTATTGATACCTGATACCTGGACATAAACTTTGGTTATAGCTCTTTGCTGGTTTTCCTGCTTCATCTGCCCCCTTCTCTTTTTTTCCTCCCTCTCTCCCTCCTTTCCTTCCTTCTCTCTTTCCTGACCTGCTGTCTTTCCCTCCTGTTTGCATACTGCCTTCTTCCTTCCTTCCTTACTGGCTTCTATCCTTACTTCCTTCTCCTTCCCTTCTGTCCTGTCTTGTCCTCGGTTTGTCCATGTAGCCTTTGAAAGCACCCTGTACAATCCCACTCCTCAGGAGTACAGCAGGACATCCTCAACACCCTTATCACCATCCAGCTGCCAAGCCCCTGGGACGCCATCACCTTCCTCCACAACACCCCCGACCCCTCCCCTCAGGCACTCAGCCTCTAGATTTGCCACCTCACTAGGTTCTGCCTTCCACCCAGTCCTGCCTCACTACGCCACAGTCCCGAGGCGACAGCAAGCTTTCCCTCAAGCCCCACCTGCAGCTCCGGCTCCTGCTCCCGCCCCCACCTCTGTTCAAATTCCTCCACCCAAGTCTGTGGTGTGGTCAGCCTGCAACTTCACTCCCTTGCCCCCCTCACCCCCTGTCATGATAAGCAGCCCCCCAGGGAAGGCTGCAGGCCCACGGCCACACATTCCCATCGCAGCACCTTCCCCACTTACCCAGAAGCCACCATCACCAGCTCCGAACGGCCCACCCATGTTCCCCGCCCCCTCTCCGGTGACCATACCGCACACCCCTCTCGGCATTGCTTGCCCCACCCCGCCTCCCCCACCTACCCCACCTCCTCTCCCCTCACCTATAGCCGTCCCTCTGTCTTCCTCCTTCGTCTCGTCTCCCCCCTCCTCATCCCAAGCTCCTGGTGTGCCCTTTCCCTCCACAGCACCCCCTGCTGCTGCAGCCGCCGCCACCTCTGCCTCTGCTGAGCACCTCTCCCTCCCCGTGGGCCTGGGCCTGTCGGGGCCGGGGGAGCCAGACACAGCTACAGGCCCAGAGCCCCACCCGCCTCAGTGGGGCTCCATCAGTCAACCCCATCCCCAGGGTAAGGCCTCCAGTCCAGACTCGTGTCTCTCTATCTCTCTGCCTCTCTCCCCTTTGCTTTCCACTACTCACATACTAACAGGGGGCTATTTCACAACGTTAGATCTGCTAACCTCCATACCCAGCTAGAAGCAACACAAAGTGAGTCCCATGAAACAGACCGAGGAGTTTTACTTTTAGGAAATGAACCTGTCAACCCAGCTTCTCATTCTGATTTATTCTCTCAAATGAAGTTTGTCATTGTTCTGCAGTTTCTGGAACAAAAAAAAACCTGCTTTTGTGACTCTCGTGCCTGGTGTAGCAGTCGTGCTGTTCAGACCTGTCTAACTGTTTGTGCGTCACATAAACTGCATGTACGACTCTGTGCTGGCTGCTTAGAGGTGCGACTGGCTGATTTCATGTGGTATGAAAAATGTACGTGTTGTGTATGTGTTGTTTCAGCATAGCATGTCTGTCTGTTGAAAAACCATCTGTGGGTACAGATCAACTTTTTCATCTCATAGTTGATGTTTTTTTCTGTCATTGATGCATTTTTCAGTGTAAAATCAGTATGTGTTCACCTGCTTTGATTTGAACATTTCCTCATTTGGTTTTTCCTCATTGACTCTCCACTGTCTGATCTACAGTCAGTCCATGAGTCACCACAGAAAAAATCTTAATCTGAATATGACTTTATGGTGCTGTTTTGTGACCATGCTTTTCCTGATCTTTGCTGTGTTTCTGGTTGGAAACAACAGAAGAGAAGGAAGATAATTGTCATCACTTCTACAAACTCAAAGTAAAAACAAAGCATTTATCTTTTTCAGACAACACCCTGACATAGCATTCAGTCATTTTTTTTATCCCAAGCTACATAGTTAATTCTCAAACAGTGTGGATTTTCAAATAAACTTAGGACAAAATTAAGGAAACTTATGTCTGGTTGATTATTTTTGATATTGTACCAGTGTCTCTCGGTTATAAATCTTACCCTGTTGTATAGCCTGCTTATTTCACTTTAAATGGAGCCACATTTGTAAGGAACATACATTTGTGGGAATGTATGTGGGAACTGTGTCCGTGGGTTGTACCCATGAAAAATCCCCTGCCAATGCCAAACAGCTTTCTTTGCTGATACCTCTTATTTGGGCGTCTAGTACCCTAAGGTGCTAACATTCAGGTGTCTGCTTGTCAGCACCTGTGAGTGCAGGCCCTGCTACAGTGGTCAGTAGGAGTCAGCATACCACCATGCTGTTACACCGACCTGAGATAGAGCCTGTGAGATAGGCCACCTTCAAGCTGGTTTTTCACAAAATCAAATCGACACTTTTTGGAGTTAGTCTCAGTACCAGCTCCAGAGTGAAGGTCAAGATCCTTTCCAAGAAGATGACACCTTAAGTAGACCCTGTCCTTACTCAATCAGCACTTAGGAGCTGTATGCTGTCTTCTACAGATTTGCTGTCAAGGTTTGCAGGATATGGCTCTGTCTGCCCAAACAACCTGCAACAGACTCGAGTCTCATCAGACTTCCATAAGACCTACTATGACTGTCATTGTCAGGCTTGTTTACGCAACACATGCACTGGAGTTTAACTACAACCCCAGAACCCAACCACATGAACTGACTTATGCCAAATCCTGATTGGAGGATGTAATGCCAATCACCACCAGTGTGCGCACATGATAGGCAGAACTAGTCTATTGATTCTATGTGTCATTCTTGAACATGATACTAAGGCTCCTGTTTGTCAAAGAATAAACTGTCAATTTCACATTACCAATTTATCCAGATTTCAATCATCTAATCCACCTAGCAACACATGACAAGAGTCAAAGGTGGAATAAGCTGTTTGGCATTAGCAGAGGAGATTTGGCAAATTTGTTATTGGTATAACTCAGCCCTGCAAGTGCGTGTTCCCTACAAATGTGGCACCATTCAAAAACAGCAGACTGCTCACAACAAAGAAATAAACTACCAAACAGAAATCTCACTTTGTGTGCTAAGTTTCAAATCCCCGGTGTTAGATGTATTCTTGGTGTAGTATATGCCTAATAATTTGTTCTCTCGTTATTCTTGAAAACAAAGAACACTTTTCACATAAATGTCCCACTTTCACTATGTCTCACTTGATGTGAAAATATTTTTTATCAATTCTTATCCTGGGGTTTCATTTGTTTGTTTGTCCTTGCAATAAAAAGAAAAAAAAACATTTCAGTGAAAAAATAGTGATGCTAGTGACCTTGATCTCTCCATTTCCATTATTCAGCAGAGGTTGTGTTCTAATGACCTTTAACCTCAGAGATCATCCAGTCTGAGCCTGGACTTGATCCCTTGTTGAATATTGATCACAGCTTGATATGTTCACAATCAATACCAGATGATTGGTCACAGAGCTGATAGCTGCTTTACTGGTATGACTCAAACTTATTTTATGTCAAAGGGTGCAATGTGTTCTTTAGATTACAGATGAGATAATCTCTGAGCTGATACTTTAGTCAGGATTTAGTTCATTGTCAGCGCTGAAGAAGTCTCATTGATAAAAACCATGTGTGATTGTGAGTCTTACTGTGAGTGCTTGTGTGTGTGTTTGTGTTCTTGCGAAGCGTGTTGCTCATTCAGTGCTCAATGCTATGTCCTCGCTCCATTTCTCAGAATCTCTCAAACCTTCAATATTCAGATCAGAAAGTCAACAAAGCAACATGTTCCAAAAACACAGCCATGAAACAGATTAACGCTGTACATTAAACTGACAACTCAGGATAAACTCTCACTAACTCTGCATGCCTATCAAATACATTTTTTTTTAAACATGTGGCATGCTCTCACATCTGTATGTGTCCTCATGCTTTATTTCATTTGAAGAATGTATCATCAACCATTGCTGCTCCACAAGTTCTGTAAAAGTTGGAAACTCGCAAAGAAAAATTTGAGTTGAGACATTGTTTCTTACTTCTATTGACATGTTTTCACCAACTGTTATACTTCGAAGTAGCATCAAACTCTAGAAAAGAGATAATATCATTAAAGGTAAAGGGTCCCATATTATCGTTCCTTTGTTTGAAGTGGATTTAGCTCTTCATTTCAAAGTCTTAATGTGCTTTGAGTGCTCACTGTGCACAGAAACAACTAAAAAAAGAGAAGTGCAGATAACACTCTGACAAAATGAGTCATCTCAGGATGTTCTAGACTAATGATTTTATTATACAAATGGTCGAAGACAGCTCTTAATGAATTCTGTGCACACATGGAAAGTTATTTAGGTTGTTTATCCATCATTATATAATCACAAAGCAGTGGAAACAGATCCTCCAATGAGATTTGAAGATGAGCAGTGAAGTGATTTAGTTTCAGTCAGGCCACAGCAGGATTTCTGCAATGTCATGTCTTTGTAGAAAACAACACTTATTTTTCTTCCCCACCATGTTGGCCCCTCCCCCACCCCCTTTCCTCTCCCCCCAACAGACGTGGTGCAGACCCCTGGGTTGGCCACCCCTCCCCCACCTCCACCCCTGCCACCCAGCTCCACTGTGACCTCAGCCGCCGCCACCCCAGCCGTCACCCCGACCACCCCAGCCGGCCATCCTCCCCCACCCCCACCCCCACCACTCCCTCCTACATTGACTCCAAGCGGGACCCCTCCTCCTCCCCCGGGCCCCCCTCCTCCTCCCGGAGCCCCGCTCCCTCCCCCAGCTCCACCCCTGCCCGTCGGACTGTTCTCTCCTGCAGAGGATCGTCCCGTCTCAGGCCTGGCCGCAGCCCTCGCTGGAGCCAAGCTGCGCAAAGTGCCAAGGGTGAGCGCTTGATTGGTTATTTGATCAGTGGAAGGCTTGACAAGCCTGCTCACAAGGTGTCTGCTCTTGTGCTTTAACAACAAGTTATGGCACATGAACCCTTTATTTAGGGGTCAAGCAGCAAACGTGCACACAAACTTTTTTTTTCATATCAACATTTGTGTTCTTTGTTGTCAGAGGTGACTTCACAGAAATATTGGTTATACACATTTACACACTTAACATTCATGGATGATCACACACACACACACGCACAGGCAGCAGCCATCTGTCACATGTCCTCTCAGACTCAGGGTTTTACTTGTTACTGACTCAAACACACTGCAGGACAGGAATCAAACAGAAATTTGTCAAAAACATGGCTTTTCTTAAAAACAAAATACACTGCCTGGCCCAAAAAAAAGCCGCCACCTGAATTCAACTAAAAAAAAAGAGATGTTGACAGAAAAAAATCCTGAATGATTGTTTTTGGCAATCACTTAAAGGTTTGGCCAAATCAAATCAAAGAAAAACAACAGTTGAACTAAGAAGTATGTTTAATAGTGAAAGTAAGAATTTTCACACACAATGCGAAGGGAACTTCAGAGATTGGGATTGAACAGCTGTGTAGCCTTAAGAAAACCACTAATCAGAAAAGTTAGCCGTAAAAAAAAAGCTTCTGTTTGCTATGGAGCATAAAGATTGGACTCTGGAGGAATAGAAGAAAGTCATGTGGTCTGATGAGTCCAGATTTACCCTGTTCCAGAGTGATGGGCTCACCAGGGTAGGAAGAAAGGCAGGTGAAGTGATTCCTTACCCACCATGGGTAGTGCCTACTGTACAAACCTGTGGGGGCAGTGTTATGATCTGGTGTTGCTGTAGTTGTTCAGGTCAAGGTTTAGCAACATTATGTGCCCAGAGAATGAGGTCAGCTGATTACCTGAATATACTGAATGACCAGGTTATTCCATCAACAGATATTTTATTCTCCCTAATGGCATGGGCATATTTCTAGATGACAGTGTCAGAATTCATGGGGCTCAAATTGTGAAAGAGTGGTTCAGGGAGCATGAGACATCTTTTTCACACATACATTGTCCACCACAGAGTCCAGACTTTAACCCCATTGAGAATCTTTGGGATGTGCCAGAGAAGGTTTTGCACAGTGGTCAGTCTCTACCATCATCAATGCAAGATCTTGGTGAAAAATTAATGCAACACTGGATGGTAATAAATCTTGTGACATTACAGAAACTTATCAAAACAATGCCACAGTGCAGTTCAACTAAATGTTAGAGTGTGTTACCTTTTTTTGGATGGTGACTTTCCTTTTGGCCAGGCAGTGTATAAAACAACATCGTTTTTACCATCATGTTATTTTACGAATACCATCACTTCCTTTTGGTTGTAACAAAGTTTCATCACTTTATGTTTTTCTAATATTTTCCTGGTGTTTCTCAGAGTGATGATGCAGGGGCTGCTCTTGCTGCAGCCATGTTGGGGGCTGCAGGGGCTGCGGGGGCCAAAACTGAAGCCAGAGGAAACGGACCGGTGCCTGGAGGAGGCGGGCTGATGGAGGAGATGAGCGCCCTATTGGCCAGAAGGTAAATTCATAATAAATGTTACTGATGGCTTATCCGCACTTAAAGACAAAGTTCTCCTTACACCAGTCAAAATTTCAACCATGCATTAACTGTTTGTGTTTTGCTTTATCATTTGTAGATTTTGTGCTGATATACAGTAGTCCTATCCTTAAAATACATCTCACTGGTACATGCTGGTTACAGGTGATTGCAGAGGTGTTTGCAGAACATGAACGTGTCTTTTCGTTGTGATACAATAGTTTGTTGGGTCATTTTGGTAATTTTAAGGGTCAGAAAGACATGGTACTTGTTGATGATACTACTATACTGAGATATCATTCAACAATTAACAGTATTGGTTTTGTGATTTTTCAGGAGAAGAATTGCAGAGAAGGGCTCATCACCCGAACCAGACCAGAGATCAGTAAGTCTAATCCGAACCTCTCTCTCCTCTGCAAATGTTAATTTTATTTAAGGTCAATGACAGAGTGAAGAACATAATGTTAACTCTGTAACTGCTCAAGCTGTGTGGAGCATACCAAATCTACTCCACTCCTATCTGGAATAAGTCCTCAGTCTCAAAACTCTCTATCTATGAGATAATTACTCTGCCTTGTACTGATTTTGTGTGTTACATTCCCATTAGTTATCCCCCTGCAGTTTCAAATCCTAGAACAGTAAAACCAATTCAGTCGTCTATTTAAAGGCTCTATGACGACTTTCTGTCTCTATATGTAACAAATGCATGGCTTAGTAAGAGTCCCATCTTTACCATCATGGAGGATGGTGCTTATGGTAATCCTGAAAAACACTCAATTCTTGGGCAAAGTTGTCACTGCAATTAACACTGAACAGAGTCCTTGCAGAGTCTTGAAAAAAAGAAAGAAAGAAAGAAGATATTGGAGAACTTTTGTAGTCTCCCAATATGACCATTCAAATCCATCCAGTTCATTCAGAAACCACCCTGATTACCAACTTTGGTATTATCTGTGAGCCTCTGATGGTAACGCATCTGTGACCTATGAACTGTTTCTGTTCATCCAACAGGAGGAGGGGGAGATGAACACGACTCCTAAAATGTCAGCCTGTAGCACACCAGGTAAGTGACAGATGCAGCCAACACTCAGAGTCTGAAGCGTGAGGAAGACACATCAGTGACCACACGCCTGAATGAATGTTCATCTTCCTAACAGACCACAAGGATCCTTGTCAGCATAACCCAGTTACTTCTTTGACATTTATCTTTTTCAAATCAACAAACAGTAGTATATTTTGATTTCATAACCCTGTCTCTTCTTTGTTTTTGTAATGCAGACATGCCCAGGAAGCCATGGGAAAGAACAAACACCATGAACGGTAGCAAATCTCCAGTTATCGGAAGGTACAGTATCTTTTCTGAACAGCAATTTTCATTTATTTCACTGGGAAAGTATTTTACATCCGAAAGCGTTTCAGGAGCCTCATCATTTTAATTTGATCTAACCACGTTTTCCAGCTCTTACTCCTATCCGAATGGCTAGCAGCTAAGCTACTAAGCTCCACTTTCAGAATAAAAACACTATAGGAACAATAAAGCATCAGATAGCTTTAGCATGATGCACCGCTAGGGCTGACGATCACTGGCTAACATCATTAATGCTTACGTTGCCTACATGTCCAACTTAAGCTGAGGTGTCTGTGTGTGAATGGAGGGAGAAAAGAGTTCATCAATTTAAAGAACAAAAGTCAATAGAGGCTACAGTTTTTAATCATTGAAGCCTCTTTGGTTTTATCAGTGCATTAGTGCCACAATGGCTGACCTTTAATTGGTTGATCTTCAGTTGCATTATCTCTTTTTACACTTTAAATTTCATCTCAACATGATGAGAAATGTCCCTTGAAATCATCTGGCTGCCTGCTGTCTGAGTGTGATGAAAAGAGCTGCTGGCTCAGGCTGGAGGGTGCACCAAGTTGTAATTTGTAAAGTCAGTGTCTCTGCTGCTCACACAGACGAGAGTCTCCGTGGAGAACTCCCATTGATTCCTCCAACAGGTAGAGAGAAAAGGCCCTGGAGTGTTTGACAAATCTCCTTTATCTCCTTTATTTTCCTGGAGGTTTGCTGTGATGGATGTGGTTTGGTTGGAGGGTTTTTTTAAATGCTTGTATGAGTGTACCGGCCTGCAGGGCTTTTGTCCGTCTGTTTTGACTCGTGCCATGTGCTAAAACATGTCACATGGTGTTTTCTAAACCTATCATTCATGGATTTCTACTGTAATCTAGTAATTGTTTATGCATGCTGCTCTGCCCGCTGCTCTCTTAATTCTTTCTGCACAGCCATTCTATCGCACACACAGACTCGCATGCATGAAAAAAAAAGTGTGTCCGCCCATTGCAGAACAGACTTGGCACAGTTTTATCATCATGGAGCCAGAGCAGGCACTCACAGATAAGCTGTTTATGACAGTGTGTTTGTGTGCATACTTGTGCACAAAGAAGGAGACAAAGATTTGAATACATGACCCACAATAATGAACCCACCGCGGCTTGTTCAAGCACCTCAAATAACACGTTCTATGTATAAATTATTGCACCTCAAATATATTGTGAATGAAATACTAAAACCCACTTGTGTTTCGACCACCAAAGAACTGGGCTGAAACCAGAAAAATAATGCAAGAGTAGCACCAACTAAATTTAAGTGATAAAACTACACATCCCAAAACATTGTTGTGGCTAAAAAAAAAATCACAAGTAAAAAAATGAAAAATCAAACTCCACTGTAAATTTTGTTTATCATGTCATGCAAATGTTATAAAATCCTGTAAGTGACAGAGAAAAGATGCTCATTTATCGTTTTTTTTCTCTTTTGTCAGACATCTTTGAATCCAACAGAATCAGAAATTTGTCTAAATTTCATCCTGACCAGCTTGAAAGAGACAATAATGATCATTGACGTGCCCACACTGTGGATTCACTTGCTCCCGTTAACTGTTAAAACTCCTCCTCCCATCAGAGTCACCCTTTTTAGGACCTCCCCGTCATACTCTCACAATCAGTGAAGTGTTTCCCTGCAACCGAGGAAACTTGAGGTCTGATAGGATTCAGCTCCTCCTCTGTGGGTCAATAGATGAAATGTGATGTGGTGTTAAGGAGAAAGTTAAAAAAAATCAGGGTCTTTGACTGAACATTTGTCGATATTTAAAAGGGAAGACCCGAAATATAAGATTCCATTTGTACGCCTTTTACAAAACTAAAAAAAAAGTTTAAAAAGTAATAATTGCCATCAGGGATTTATATTTGTAAACTATACACATTTCTTAACATGAACTGAGATGTAAAGAGTGTTTATAAATGTATTTAGTAGGTCTGGGCAATTAATCACAAATTGGATTATGGCATGCAGCAATATTCTAATCGCAGACACTATTTGCAATATTTCTTTAACCTGATATGTGTCAGAATACCAGATACAATTTGTTGCAATATATGTTTTGTGCCTTATTCCCCTGAACTCAACCCTGCTCAACCAAAGGGCCACATTGTTGAAAACTGCCTTTATAAGAGCAACACCCAAAGTGGAAAAAAGTGGTGAAAAGTGGTGAAAACAGTAAGAGGTAGAAGTTAAAATAAGTTCAAGGTGGCAAAAGTGGTACAAAAAAAAATCAGCGCAAAATTGGCTGCAATATTGGGAGAAAACGTGGAAAATCAAGTAAAAAACTGTTTCAAAAGTGGCAAAAAAGGGAGTGTAAAATTACTAAAATGGACAAGAAAGAGTCACAAGTAGCAAAAATTAGCTCAAATTGCTCAGCACTTCTGTTTAATGACCAACAATGTGACTCCTGTGTGGCCCTTGCTCATGGAAAAGAAAAGTCAGGATAGGATACTGTCACATGAGAGGGGGAGTACAGAATAACCAAACACCCACAGAGATTAAAACTGCCAGAAAAGAAATATAGTTACCAGGTTTGATGGATTGCTGAGATCTCTTTGTGTGTGTGTATGTGTGTGTGTGTGTGTTTTGGCTTTTGTGTGTTAACTTGCATGTCCAGGTGTGTGCCCTTCCCCAAAGAGTTAGTTGCATGCAGTGACCAGGATTTGATTCTTAACTACAGTATCATCTTAATGTTCACCACTTTAGACTCTTCATCTGCTGAAAAGATATCAGTTTTTATTCTACAGGTTCCAGACATCGTGAAAGTGATAAATGTAAATTTAGCAAGGGTTGAGGTTTTTGGACAGGATGTTGGTGTTTGCTTTTGAAAAGAAAAAAAAAGACTTTTCCTTTTACTTGTCTCAATTTGTTTCCCCTGGTGTGTTTGAAAAAAAATTAACAGCTTCACTTTTTTCCTTTCTTGATTGATTTCAAACCGTAATAGAAACATTCTACGTGCATGATATGTCACACCAGAGTAAACAGAAATGAGATCAGACTTAGAGAAGGTCTTTGCAGATTTTGCTTGTAATGTTGCCCTCACTGGGCCTCCATACTCTTAGGAAGTGTTGAAGGTTTGTTATAATGCAGTTTAAGTATGTTTAAATAACTTTAGTTAAACTTTTGTGCATGAGATCTTCAATCTTTTTCCACTGAAGTGTAATAGTATGAATTGTGTATGATGCAAAAATATTTTTCTTTGATGTCCTTTAATCATTCTGTTTTCTCTCCTTGATCTTGAACTCTTTTTATTCTTTAACACCAAGTTCAACCCTTGTCTTATTTCACAGACCTAAATCCACTCCTACACCTACTGCGTCCTTAAGTGCCAATGGTGTGTCGACAGAAGCTATTGACTATGATAGATTGAAACAGGTAAGGACATACTTAAAGGGTAGTTACGCATTTTTAATCTTTTGTTCTTGTGGAATGGCCCTTTTTTCCCCAGGAATGGATATTTAAACCAGGGGAGTCCAAACTTTTTTCAAAGAGGGACATATTTCTGGCATATTTATTAACCATTAAAGTAACATGAGAATGTTCTCTTTATTAACTATTTTTTATGTGACTTCTATAAGTATCAGTCACTAACAGTCATTCACTAAATACATCAGTTTTTTTTCAAGATCAAGATTCTATCAAGTTAATTTTTCATGATGTTTTAAGACATTTTCGCCCCTAAACATTTCCTATATACCTTCCTATCATAACTTTAATTTAGTCTTGTATTGTGTCATGTATTTCTAACTCTGAGAATACATTCATTAAAAAATATCAGCTGTTAGAGTTCTCCTCCTCATTAATAATAATAACATTTTTTACACCTTATTACATACAAACAATGTGAGGAGCACCAGAGTGGGTGTATGTAATGACCCTGTCTGTTTGAAGGCAGCTCCTCCCTCTGACCTCTGAATGAGCCTGGTAGATAAGTAGAGAGTCTGCCAGTCTGACTGCCTATCTGTCACTACAGCGAGGACACAGACAGGGAGACAGAGGTGGTCTTCTTCTCTAGACGCTTTAACATCTGTCTCTCATTCAGTTTGACCTGTAAGAGTCAAAACCTGAGGATGAAAATAATAATGATAATAATGTACTCAGATACTCTCCCTGTCAGTTTGTTTACACCGGGCTGTTGGTAAGTCAATCTTTAGGCTCTAATCCTGCAGGGATTCCCCTACACAGGGATTAGCTACTTGGTAAAGAGGACGAGGGATCCCCTTTTGCCAGTTGGCATGTTCACCTCACAACTAAATCCAAAAGCCTGAGGTAACTCAGTGTGAGAGCATGTCCTCTGGATGTCATGTGACCATCCAAGGAGAGCTGTGGGTGGAAACAGGAACTGTCAGCTGGCTCAGTGCTGTTAAAGTTATCATGTTTGTTTGGAAAGATCATTTTGATATGTTTTATTTTTCAGGACATTCTGGATGAGATGAGAAAGGAGCTGTCAAAGCTAAAAGAAGAGCTCATAGATGGTAAATATTTCTGAAATGCTCCTTTACTTATCTGAGTGTGGTAATGGAACTAACACATTTCACTAAAATGAACTGAAGGAACAGGTAGTTTCTGTAGTTAATCTCTATGTTTTCCTATACCCAAACTCTTACAACCACACACGCACACATACACACACACACACAAACTCACACACTGGAAACAGGAAGAAGTCGAACAACAGCCCACTTCCTGTGCATGAAGTCACTCTGGTGCTATTAAATGCAGATTGATTTGTAAAGCAGCACCTTTAACCAGTTCTTCATATTACAATTCATCACTCCCAGTTCAAGCCGGTTTCTTCTTTTCTTCTCTTGAGAGATGTCATCAACTACACTCACCACCCACTTTATTGGATGTACCTGTTTAACTGCTGGTTAACACGAATATCTAATCAGTCAATCATATGGCAGAAAGTTAGCGCTCTTAGTCATGAAGACATGATGAAGACAAGCTGCTGAAATTCAAAGCGAGCATTAGGATGGAGAAGAAAGGTGATTCAAGAGATTTTTAAAGTGGCGTGATTGTTGGTCTAAGTATCTGACAAACTGCTGATCTACCGGGATTTTTGCACAAAACCATCTCTGGGGTTTACAGGGTTATATTGTCCCAAAAAGTTAAAATATGAACAGACTGGTTGGAAATGGTAGAAAGATAATAGGAACTCAGGTAACCACTGGTTACAACCAATGTCTGCAGAAGATCATCTCGGAACACACAACACGTCCAACCTTGACACAGACGGGTTACAGCATCAGACGAGCACACCCACAGGGTGACCCTCCTGTCAGCTAAGAATATAAACTGAGGCTACAATTCACACAGACTCACCAAAACTGGACCATGAAAACTGAAAAATATGCCTGGTCTGATGAGACTGGATTTCTGTCCAGAATTAGGAATAAACATGAAAGCACTGATCCATCCTGACTTGTATCAACGCTACAGCTGCTGCTGCTGCTGGTCTTATGGTGTTGGGGAGATTTTCTTGGCTCACTTTATACCCTTTAGTACTAAATGAGCCTAGTTTAAAGTCCACAGTCTACCAGAGTATTATTGCTGACTACGTCCATCCTTTTATGAGCACAGTGTACTCATCTCCTGATGGAAACTTCCAGCAGGAAAATGCTCCATGTCACAAACATCAGATCACCTCAAACTGCTTTCCTGAACTTTCTCCAGATCTTAGTCCAATAGAGCTCCTTTGGGATGTGGTGAACAGGAGATTCTCATCAACACCATTCAAAGCCCTCCATAACCTGCCCCCCTACCTCACTGATCTGCTCCACCCCCATAACCCGCCCCGAAGCCGATGACAACCTTCTTTCCCCATCACTAGGACCAAGCACTGAACCGGGGGTGACAGGGAGTCCTCGATCGCTGCCCTTTCTCTCTGGAACTCATTACCCAAACAAATCATGACCATGCTGACTTTACCACTTTCAAATCCCAGTTCAAAACCCATCTTTTTTAGAACTGCTTTTAACCTTTGATTGCATCACTGTTTTATTGTTCCATCCTGTGCTGTGGTTTTCTCATTTGTTTGTTGGATTTTAATGTGTCTTTGAATCTGTAAAGTGTCTTTGAGAATTTTGAAAAGCCCTATACAAAATAAATTTATTTGTATTATTTTTATCTTGGGTGTTCCGATGGAAAATCTGCCGCAACTGATGCTATCATGTCAATTTACATCAAAATCTCTGAGGATGATTTCCAGCAACCTGTTGAATATACAGCGCCAAAGAAAAACAGACCATTACAGGCAGAAGGGGCCCCTGGGTGCATGAATGAAATCAATTTTATTTTGCAAAGTGTAACATCATGACTGATATCAAAATTCTCTCTTTGTTTTCACAGCAATCAGGGAGGAGCTGGGCAAGTCCAGTACAGCGTAAAAGATCCAAACTCCCCTCTTCACGAAATCGACATCCATGAGAGCTGGCAGACCACCAACATCAGACAATACAAGAGGGGAAAATAAAACCTACAAGAGCTGGGATGGTGAAGATGACACTTATCATATTAATACTTGGAGAGGACATTATTTAGGGCAGAGCAGCTTTGGACACGACAACAATAGACAGGGTTGGTGGGGCTGGGGGGGGTGGGAGGCTTACTGCTCTGATAGCTATGACTCAAAACCCACTCTACAAATCCTGTTCCTGCTGCCTCCCCCACCCCCCTCCTCTCGCTGAGACATCGCATCCTGGAGGACAGTGCACAGTCTGAAAGAGAAGCTAATGTCTTTATGCAAAGATGATTTCTCTTCATTTGGTCCTAAAATAACAAGAGAAAATACGTCAACAATATCAAACTCTAATACTGTACTAACCATGGGCGCGTACGTGAACAGTAGCATTGATGCTGAGAATCTTGTAATTTACTATCAACAGGCACGTTTTATCCAGAGAGTTTGGAGACTGGAAGACAGTAGGGATGGAAAATACAAACTTTTTTCCCATACTGCCGTAGGGGTAGCGTATGTGTGTGAATGTGTGTGTGCTTGAGAGAGAAATAGAGAGAAATGGGGACTGACGGTCTCTTGTGAGGTCCACCACTGCAGGACACTGTAAAGCTTGTCTTCCTCAAATACTATTTTAACCTGAAAATGTACAAAAGAGAGAAAAAGTTATTTAGAAAAAAAATATCTATCAACTATGTCTTTTTCCATGTCGAACTCTGGCCATATCAAGTAGATCAATAATCCAGTCTTTACACCGGTTGATCTCTCGTCTGTCTCATCTCTGTCTCTGGACTCTAAACCAGAAGTGTTGTCTCCCTCCTGAAGTGAGCGACCTGTGGTGATGTTTTATCCTCTTTTCTTTGTTCATCCTAATGAGTGGCAGGTGGACGAGATGAGCAGCCAGTGTAGCTCTCTACCAAACTTTATCTTTTAACAAAGAGTGCTGATTTGCTAACAGCCGTCATGCTCGTCTGCCATGGCTGGACATGTAGATAGTACTGACTTCTCCTTCAAAGACGCTCTGATTTGAAGACTCTCTCTCCCTTTTTTTCTCTTCAGTCTTTGTTATTTTTGTCATATTTAGGTACAACATTTGATGCATGTATGGTTGTTTTCTTTATATGTTAAGGGTCACAAGTCTGCCAAGAAATTGCATTTACAGTCACACATTTATTATAAGCAATAAGTGTAGCATCTATTTAAAAGCCCACCTGCACCAGTTCTTACTCCACCAAATATTTTGGATGTCTCTGTCCTTTTGAGTCCTCCTGAGCCCCCACCACTTTGTAGATTTTATCAAAGTTTGGTATAAAACTGAAGGCAAACAGGAAAAGATATCAGAGCAACACTGTTAGACCGGATTACATGGAGTAACACCGTTTCAGAATCACAATTTTTCAGTTTTGATATTTTTTCTATAAAATACAAGGATAGTCCAAGTGAAGCCACATTAGAGCTGAGATGATTTTTTTATTCTTTATTTTTATTTTTACTGCATTTATGTGAATTGTGCACAGGGCAACTACAATATGTAAAAGATCGGTGTCCATACAAGGACATGATTGTGCCATTTACTCTTTCACCAGTGCTTAGTGATGATTTTTTTGTTTCAACTTTATCTTTTTGCCTTTTTTTCATCTACCACTGTCAAATCCTTTAAATGAGAAACTGTTTTCTTTTCCTGTTATATTGCACCGATAAGGGAACTGTACATTTTTTTCAAACTTTCTAAAATCATTTCAGTTGAGTGCTCTTTCTGTTCCCCTTAGAGCTCAAAGTACAATCAACCTGACAGGGATACGCTGGGAGCTTAGAGACTGACGCCTAAATACTGTAGCTGTTATTCCAAGATCTTATTTTCTCCTGTTGTTGTGATGTCCTACTTGGAAGATAATACAATCAAAGGTTACACCTGTCGAGCTATGGACAGCAGCTTCTCCAGCACAAGCTTGGTTGTTGAAAACTGCCTTTTGATTCTCTAGCAGATGAAAGATTGAGTATTTTAGGATCTGTTATTTGAATCTCAAGTGGTGCATCTATCAAATTCTGATATTTAGAAGCAATACATTATGCATAAACTCTGCAAGAAAAGTTAATTTAGGAAAAAACAGAAGTTTGACCTTACTGAAAGTTTCTTGACTTACATTGGTGATGTTGTGGACAGAGATGAAATAAATGCACCACTCGCTCAATGATGCATTTCAGCACATTTAACGTATCCAAAGTGGTTATACAACAGCTGTGAGTGACTGGTCTCATGAAACATGTAAAAAACAATGATGTAGCGCTCCATTCAATTTTATTTAGGAGAACCAGCCTGAAGAGGAGTTTTCATCATGCCCTGCATATGTGCTAAAGATCTTGCGCAACTCGACTGTGATCAAGGGCTTGGACAATACGGCTTTGCTGCAAGTGATGATTGATTAAGTGGTTTCAGAAAATATTTCCCACTAGTTTCTCTTCTTTGCTTTGGAGTGGGTCAAATTTTGTCAGGAATAGCAAAACGAGAAATGTTACTTCTGGTAAAAACACACAGATGCCATTAACCCTTGGCTGGAGTCAGGAGTTCTTGGCACCTTTTCTTCTTGTTTTAGGTCTCTTCCCTTTGCTGAAAGTCGTTTCCTATCCTCATCATCCTTCTTTTAAATGGAAACACCCAGCCAGGAAGCTCCTGTACTGCACTTTAAGACAAATCCCCACAGAGAAGCTCAACATACTCTGTGTACAATTGTTTAAAGCCTCTGTCACAGACGGTGCAGCTATCTCACCAAAGGACTCAACCTCGCGGTCTCCTGCTCGACATGATCACTCAACGAAGTCGCCTTTCTTATTTTTGTATCATTTTATCAAGAAATCTCTGATGTGATGGTGGCTGAAATGTTGATCAAGAAAAGTTTATCTTTGTGTGAAGCTATGTGGTTTGTGCCTTGTTCCAAAGTTGCATTTAATATGTTGAAAATCTGAAAAGGACTAGAAATACTGTCTAGAGACTGATGTTATGATCTCATACAGTTGTTCTGTTT
>RPOG01002640.1:0-85843 GCA_008086565.1 Thalassoma bifasciatum | reverse complement strand
GCAGAGTGTTTGTTTACGGAGGTTTTCCTGTGAGTGTGAAGGAGAAACTCAGGAAATAAGATGATGAGAGATACTGGAGTGGAAAACTGAGAGGCAGAGAAACTAACATACACAATGTGTCTTTTTTAAATCCTGAATTGATTTTATAACAACTCTCTTGTTATTTTTGCTTTTATAGTTGTAATCTACGTCACTGATATAAAAGTGGAAATATAGTGCAGCTATTCTGACATTATATCCGCATGAATCATGGTGTGTGCTCACCAGCTGCTCAGAATCTATTAATAGTTATTAAGATGAAGAGGGCTTGAACAAACACAGCCGCCTCTCTGAAGAATCTTTAAATGCCTGTTAATCTGGGCTCAAATGATATTAGCATTGTATTGTTAAGCAAGAGGAGGATTAAACCGTCTTTGATGGTGGAAAAACAAGGTGTAATGTTATGAGACAAGTTTCAGGTATCCTTCAAATTAATTTCCAAGTTCAGCTGAGCCGTGAGTCAGAACCAGAATGAGAAAAACAGACGAGAAGCAACAGTGCGCTGAAATTTATTATCCTGTTTCACATCGTTATCTTGCTCCCTCTGACACGTAATTCACTGCTGGTCCCAAACAAACTCAGCTCTGATTTTATTTCTTCCACAACCAAAGGCAGCTGCTCAGAGTCTTTGGAAATCAGTTATTTTGAGTTGGGACTCAAAAAAATCGTGACTCTGTTTTTAGAGAAAGAATGGGACAGATGATAGGCGAGAAGCTGGAGGCTCTACACAATTTTCTCTTAAAAAGCATGTCGCTGGTTAGTTGTTTTTTTTTAAGTTATTACTTGCTATCGTCTGATAGTGGCTGAAAAATAAGTCAATCATTGATTTTATATGTTATGTGACACAAAAAGGCACAAATTTAGAGGACGAAGTGGCTGTTTTTAGTTCAGCTGTTTGAAATGCTCTATTTCTCAACATGGCGTCATATATAATAGCACGGGCATTCACGGTCTCTATCCCAGCTTTGAGCCAATGTGTAAACTAGGTAGGGGTATGAAAAAACAGCAATGCATCGCAAAACTTTGACCCCCGATTTAATATCAATATTTCAAGTCTTAATATCGATTTTTTTGAAGAAATACAAACTCATATTTTAGCCGAGTTGGAATTAAAATACACTCACTATTATGCATTGTAATACTGTTGCACTTTATTTACTTTTCAAAGGCTTGTAAGCTATAGTTTGCACTGTTTCAATTGAAAAAAAAACGTATTTTCTCACCATATCTTTGATTCATTTTGTCCAGCATTTGCAAGCTGTAGACTGTCTGTGTCTGGTCAGAGTCATATATTGCTTAATTGATGCTTTTAGTTTCCAGTTTAATTACATCAAGATACATCAACATCACACACAAGACGTCACCAAAATCCCACTGTCCCTTTAAAATCTTTCAGAAAATGATGCGAGTGTATGGAATCATATCGACTTATATTGAATCATATTGAATCATATCGTTGGCCGGATATTGTTGTATACGTTGTATCGTGAGCTGGATGTCACGTATTGTTCCTGGAAATTAGTGTATCTCTACAGCCCTAATAATAGGTGTTAGCGAACGAGAGTAGGTGTTTTGGGTTGTGTTCATTGGTCTTCTGTCTGTGTATTATTTAATTTGACCATTCATTAAGATAGTTAAATGTGTGAGCAATGGATACATATTTAAAATGTAAAAAAATGAAGTCCGTTTTTGTGCTCAGGTTTATTTTGTGCAGGTGAAGAGACTGTATTTTATTTCTGCATTGGTCACAAAAACCATGATCCTCTGTGGTGCCAGTTTTCGGCTAGAAAGATTACGTGTCTGGTGATGTGATGGAGTTCAGGCTGGAATACTGGAGTTAGATCTGAGTGTGTCACATCACAAAGTTAGTGGCAGCAGCCTCTAAACTGGTTCCTGGTAGTAGGGGTAGAAAAAATAGATCCACATAAGTGTCAGAAGGTTTTGTTGTATGATTTTTGAATCTTGTTCTTTTTATGGGATCAAAAATCAATCTTTTGGTTCCAAATGTAAATGCACACTTTTACTCTTCAAAGCAGGCTTTTGAAGCTGGTTCAAATACCATTTGTTGTTGCTGGGTAAAGCTGAAAAACTGACTAATGTGATGTGATTTTTCTGGGGATATAGGACCCTTGATATGGTCTGTAGACATCATCATTAATTAACTTTTTTTACTGTTAGAAAGTGAACTGAAAACTGCGAAATCTGCAATATCCAAAATCGAATTGGTACCGAAAAGAATTGTAAAAGAATCAAATCGGTAAAAAAGCGTATCCTCTCAGCGCTGCAGAATCGAGAGAACCGCAAGTCTTGATTCTGGTCATCACAGGGTTTTTTTTTACATTAGGGATAAAATATGAAGTCATTTTTGTTACATTCACAACTACTCTTTTTCTTACACAAAAAATGCAGTTCAGATTTGGCGTCTTCACCAAGCAATCCCTTATAACTAAATGGTTTATGATCAGCACTCACACTTACTTCTTATTTTTTAAATTATTGTTTCTGAGTTTAATTTTGCTGATGCGAACACAGCATTAAGCTTCATATCACTAGTAAACAACAGCACTGTTCTCCACAGACTGCAAGAGGAAAACAGGATTATATACAGGTGCTCACATAACCACCTGCTCATTATATACATTATTCCTTTCTTCAACTATAATAATAGATTGATCAAACTGTAAGTTATGCCAATGCAAAAACACGTGCATGTTAAATGCAAATGTAATCATTGCGATCAGTGGGAGCCTTTATATCAGATATTCACTGGAATAATCAGATGAAGCTTTAACCAATCAGCAATCATCTGTCTGTGGGTCTCTGAGAGCAACAGCATCTTTGCAAAGCCTGGAGACATTTGTAATAAGATACAGATTAAATCAAAATCATTGTTAGGTGATTGTAATCTCCCCATTTTGGTATGAACAGATTGTTTTCCTGGACACTGTTATTGCCTGTGTAGGCTGAAGAAATCAGATCCTGCACAAACAAATCATTCATTTTGCATCTCTGTTTTTTTTAGGAAGAGCATTGACTTTGCAGTGAAAACAACCAACTTATCTGCTATTAAATTAATTTGGAATAATGAAAAAACAACTTAAAAACAAAAATCTACCACACTTAGCACCTATTCACACCCAACCAACAGAGAAAACTCACAGGAACTCAAGCTTTTTTATTTTTAGCTGCTTGCAATTTTTCTCTGCAGCTGAGCCACGTCTTAGTATTTAATGCATAACTAATGTAATTTTTAATAATTTCTTCAAAAAGGATAACTAATGAGTGTCTTTTTTTCATCTCTGGAACATATTTAAAAGGAACTCTTGATCATACGAAATGTGCAGCTGGACGACCAACTGGATACAGAACAGGCGGCTCATGAATGCGATAGTCGACCTTTTTTTTTTACCAAGCTGTGTTAAATTAGAAGTTTCTTGTTTGTAAATATAACACGATAAAAGGAGGTTGAGCTGATTTCAGGGATCATGGAAGAAAGTTGGCTTTGCTCTAAGAAGCAGAAAAGGCCTCACTTCACAATGTCTTTGAGCTCAGCCTTGTTTGATGACAACAGACCGTTGCAGAGTGGCGTTTGAAGGAGACCCCTCCCCTCTCTCATGATTAGCTTTTTGGGGGTACTCACGGGAATTAGACGTGCAGAAACAGCACAAGAGAACATCCGTTGGCAAACTGCAGGGGAAGATTTATCCCAAAAACCTGTTTACTAGAACTTCACTAGGGTAAAAGAAGTTCATACACCTGATTAAACGATTATTTTGTTCCTGCACCTTTTCTCTGTTGAGTGTGACCTTAAGGAATTATTCACTGCATGGTCATCATCGTGATCTGTATGTAATGAATCACATAAATGCCTATATTTTTGCACTTAAGACACCCGGAGCTCCTGTTTGTCCTCCTTGTTATTCATGTCTCAACCTGGCAGTAACAAATTTTTTCGGAGGTGGAGGACACATAAAATTTCCCTTTAAAGGGACCAAGTGAGTGACCAAAGCCGCAAAAGTGATGTAATTTCCTAGGTATAAACAAACTTAACGGTCCAAGTTATTTACATGAATTACAGTATTTCTGCTTCTTCTTCTCAAGTGAGTAAAATACCTAAGACTAGATCGAGTGTGAGGTCACAGGTTGTGTATTTCGCTTTTAAAGATTTTATGGAAAATGCTGGCAAATGCAAGGCAACATGTTCAACATGCAACACGTCTAACCCCGACGGACATCTGTCGGCCACATGAGTCAGCCACGAGCCTGTACTTCCTGTTCGGAAAGCATTCACCTGTAAGTATGTTGACATTTTAGAGTTTTAAAGGTGAAGTATGCAGAAATTTCCGATAGGTTTCGTTTCTCTGTTTACAAACAGCATCGTGGCTCAGAGTCAGATGCTGCGCATGCTCACTGCCACTGATCGTAGCTAATAGCATGGCTTACAGTCGTAGCTTCGTGAACACACCATAGACGGTAACAAACAGCCCTGTGAGCACCTGCAGCATCACGTGAGAAACTCAAGAGCTGTACACCTGACTTCCTGCAGGTAAATGAGATACACTGCAGATACAGAATCATTCTTTCTCTGTGTTACGGACACTATCGTAGCCCCTTTGGGTTAGCGTCTCCCACTCGCTATCAACAACACACAGTCACACGGGCACTGGGCACAAGCATTATTCAGCATTTATTGTATCCATTATACTGTATATACAGTCTGTGAAATTAAGCCAAGGTTTCTAATATGTAAAACTCAACAGACACTAATGTTAATTCACTGAATATGTTTTTTGCACATCAAAATTGTCAACCCTAGTCATATTTTATCGACCAAAAGTTACTGAATTGGATGCCTTTCTTGACACTTTACACAGTTGCTTACAATGAGATTAGAACTGTCCCAGTACCCGTGCGAAAGGAGGAAAAAAGTAGAATAAAGGAGATATATAAAAGCTGTATAAAAGTAAAAGATATGCATGAAAAACGGAAAACACAAATAAAAATACAAACATACACATACAATATCAGCATGAAGGAAGGTATATTCCACATTTGTTGTCCAGAAAGTATAAAATATATTATACCATTTACATATCATAGAGAACATACTATATGTATAATATATATATAGTTCAGCACTAACAATATATGACAATATCCAGGTAGCTGATTAATGGGAATTAAAGTTGGATTAAGTCATCCCCAACTTTAGTTCATGTTGTTTTCAAATTTTATTTGGTCTTCATGGTTTTAATCTTAGAAATATCTTGAGAGTGTGGTTTGGAATAAAAGGTTTGTTAGACTTTGATTTTGATTTTTCCCTTTTGGGCTGCAAGTTTTAGAAATGTGACTGATAGGTTTGCTTGAATCATTATACTGGTGTCATTTTACTAGTTTAAGGGTTGACTTGATTGTTTCATATGGTGATTTACGGTAAAAATCAAAATATTCAAGCCAAATGACTGCACTATTATACCATTATTATTATATTAGTTGAAATGGTATCATACGGCAATATTATAGTTTAGCGCAATAATTTCTGGGACAATGTATCCACCAGCAAAATTTGTTATCGTTACAGGCCTATGTATATTATAACTATTGTATATTATAGTATATAAATTACATGTGTATAATATAATACATATTGCACCAATTAAATATGTGTTGCACTCAACAGGTATTACACAAAGGGTTTCCAAATTCAATGAATATGGAAAATGAACTGAGTTAGATGAGAACTTCTCCAGGACTTGGGTTAATACATTGAGGACTCGACCTTGACTCGAGACTCGAGTTATGGTGACTTGACAACAACCCTGCACATCATATTTATTTCACTCCTCCACTTGGAGAACAGATCAGAGTTTGTGTTTGTTTAGACGTCACTGTGGTAGGATTTTCTCAATATGGGAATATTAATTAAAGTGTTTATTTAGTAAACAGTGCATGCGTAAGAGGATAAAACAGATTTAGCATGGGAACAGGCACACACCCATGACCTTCCCCTTTCTGTTTTTAAATTCTCTCTCCCTCCACCCCCCCCTTCTCTCCGTCTCTGTTTCTCTCCCTCTCACTATCTTTAAATCTCTTGCTCTCTTTCTTTCTCACCCCCGGTCTGTGGGCTAATGCATTCTGGTTGTGACCCTGAATAATTTTATCCTCGCTTTTCCGTCTTTTTTTATCCTCATACCTCCCAGTTTGTCTTTCTCCTCCGCCCTTTCCCTTCCTCTTCTTCAGATCTATTTTTAATCCGCCTCTAATTTTAATTTTCTTTTATTTGGTCACTCTCCTCTCCGTCGCTTCCTTCCTCACATTTCTTCCACATATCTCAGAGCAATAAACCCTTCTTTAGGATTCAGAGCGAGACAAAGCTTTTAGTAATCAAAGTAAGTGTGAATCACACACACACGACCAGACGTCCTCTCCACCCACCCTCTTTTCTCCTGCTCACTTCTTAATGTTAAAAAGTACAGTTAGTAGGAAAAGTCATTATGACGACATCCTTTCACGAGCTGGTGTCTACCACTTAGTGTGTTCCTGTTTGTGTTCGTCGGTGAAAAAGAGCCCAAAAGAGACGCGTGGGAGAGCGAGACAGAGACCGACGAGACACACGCAGTTTGTGCTTGGGTGTGTCACAAACTCTCGTCCCCCTCTCTAAAGATCTGTTTACTGAGAGATACACGGAGGGTGGAGATAGAGGAGATGATAAAATGTGAGGAAGAGATGACAGAGAAGGGTATCAAAGCAGCAATACACATGCATTCCCCCTTCCAGGGTGCAACACTGAGTCATTAGCAGAAACAAAAGCTCATACTGTAAAAAAATAACTGTAAAATCAAAGTAGTGGAGAGGACAGACAAAGGACGGAGAAGCCCTACGTTAACAAGGCAAGAGTGCATTTCCTGTCAGATATAGACAATAAGCCAAGTGCATCCACAGTTTTAACAAGCAAGAGCAAAGAAAAGAGGTCGGAGAGAACAAAAGTCTGTCATTACAGACACCAGCAGCTGTAATGAGAAAGCACTCAGACTCTGAAAGAAACACGGATTTCCACTCTGGAAACATGTCAGACGTGTGTAGTGACCACATGATATGATGTGTTAATATTCAGCAACTGGGTTCAACACACAAACAGCAGATCTGAGCTGGCAGAGACGTGTCCAGAGTTTATAGGCTGGGTGGATCACCCTCTTTTGGCGAATATTGGCTCATATCTGTCTCCATCAACATTAAAGCATCAAAAAGCTCTTACACTCATACTTTTGGGATTAAATACAAAATAACTGGTAACATGTTATTCCTCAAAGCAAAATATTGATGTTGCGTGAAATAATTATACAGCTGTGCCTAAAGTTAAGAAGAATTTTCTGATATTTTGGCCTTTTCTCAGAAAATATGAATGATAACACAAAAACCTTTCACAGTGAGTACCAATCTCCAACCCACTTCTGTAAATAATTGTTTGTTGACACAAATGAGAAAAATTTAGTATTACTGTTGTCTTTGAAGTTTTTACTGGGACAAGTAAAAAAATATGTGTGTGTGACTAATGTTCGTTTATCTAGTGTCCACTCCTACCAAACCTTTAGTAGACATTCAAACACATTTGTGTTCACTTTAGTGCATTTATCAGGACAAAACCACCAGAGTTGTGTAAACTTCTTAACAGTGTCATTTTTTAAGTTTCTGTTGTCAGTATGATTTATAATGAGTAACTTTTTTTTTTTCAATAAATGTCTTCACCCAAAGAATTTTGTGTTATTGTTCATATTTTCTGAGAAAAGGCCAAAGAACCAGAATTTCTGCTGGGGGGTGTAAACTTTAGGGCACAACTGTACCTTAGACTGAGTAGATAACCAATCATAAGCTCTTTGGTGTTTATATACTCCTGATCAACATCTTATAACCTGTTGAAACATTGCACCAACTCACATTTTGCAGTAAGAAATTTATTGAAAACAACAATTAAAGCAAATTTTCTGTTTATCAGCTGATCAAAAGCTGAAGACCACAGCCTTTAAAACACAAAATCTGTGCAAAAATGTGAATTCAATGTCATTTTCTGTCTGGTATCAAACTGTCATGACCTCCTGATGGCAAAGGCTAAAAAGTTTCTCTCTTTGAAAGTAGCTGGATAAGTAAGGACTCTCACAACGCAACGCCATGGCTGCTGAGGTTGGACGCAGTGAAACAGGCATTTTGAATTTCTATAAAGATCCCAAATGAACAAAAAATTCAGTGATCTGCTTTTTCCTTCAATGGAACAATAGAGCTCCAGGTTGTGCATGAGCGTCAAACAGCAGCTGGCCTTGTGGAGATGTTGCAGGGGGTGTCCTTCATGATTGAAAGCCCTGGTCTGTGTGTTCATGACTGGAATGTTTTACAAAAAATGGTCGTCAGTTCCAGACAGTGGATCCAAACGTGAAGCATCTTCGCATCGTTCCCACTAACCTCCTGGAAACACTCACAGCAAGCATGCAAAAACAAAAACGATGGAGCTCCTCATTACTGAGTCCTTTTTTCAAACTCTTATTTCTTTTATGGGTTTTGAGTTGTTGTTTTTTTTTAATCTGTGGTCTTAAACTTCTGATCAGCTGATGAACAGACTTTTTAACTGTTATTGTTGTTCTCGATGAACTGCTTACTCATTTCTTTTGTCTCGCTCCCATTTCTCCCTGTTTCCACCTTGAAACTCTACTTTGAACCTTTTTAAGATCCAATGTGTTTTGTTGTTGTGGTGTTTCAGAGTTTCAATGACACAAAGACCATCTTCTGGATATTTTTCCTGCATTCACAACACATGAAAAGCTCCTTTTTATGGGAAAAAGATTGTTTTATTTTTTTGTTGCTTTGTCTTTGGTCTGTTAACATATTCCAGTGATCATGCACAGACTCCATGAATATTAATGAATTTTTTCCCGACTCAAATCAGATAAAACTTATAAATAATGCCACATCCTCTGCTCCATTTTCTCTCGCGCTGCCTTAATGAGCAGTTTTCCAAATTAGCGTTTAATGAATTATAAATTAGCCTCCATGCTATCACCTTAATACTCTAATGACTAAACTGCTTCTGCTGTTTATCTGCACTGGGGGGAAATTATGAAACAGTGAAATTTACAACACATTTCAAGAAGCAGATTCAGATGATAATTATTCACTTTGAGAGTAACATGATGTTAGCGAGGAGAGATTCCCCTCTCTGCTGTGATTTCCATGTGATGTGATGGTTCTTTGAGCTGAAAGATGCTTTTGTAGCATGATGATGACAAGATACCTATCTATAGGTGGTGTCATGTGATGTATTGTCCCTATAGCAACTACATGCCGTGCTGGTAGGTGACCTGTTTCTATAGCAACTGCCAGCTGTGTGCACAGGAATGCCAGGTATATCATTAGCAATGTATTTTAATACAATTTCACCAGTGTGTGTTATTTGGTATATTTCAGTTTCTATGAGGGGATCTCAGGTAAAGAACGAGGTCTTAAAGGTGCGGTACATCAAACAGTTTGACCTCCCCATCATCGTTAAGGAGGGGTCACTGAGCGGGGGAGGAAGCATGGATACAAGAGTGGAATTAATGTGAGGTGATAGAAAAGGGGGGAGACACCAGAGAAGAAGAGAGAATGTGTGAGCATCACAGTTTGGCATCAGGAGGTGTTTGCAGAAACAAAAACGAAATGAAAACTTTGCATTTTATTCTTTTTCTTTGCACACTCAGATTTAATGAGTTAGCACCGTCTTCAGGGTGTTAATTACGTATTTTTTTTCTGCAAACTGTGCAAAAGCTCCACAGTTTTCTTAAGGAGAGAATGTGTTTGGGGTCACAGATAAGGACAAGTTGCAAAAAAAGGATCGGTATGCCAGCGCTGGAAAAGGAAGGATGAGAGAAATCAGGACCAGCCGGAGGGGGGGAAGGAGGAGGTGCTTTGATCCACTTGGACTCAAGAAAGTAGCCGAGAAAAGTTAGTCATGGATGACTCAGTCCAGTGAAATGTATGTTAACATTTCAAGAAGAAAGGCTGATAATAGAAGAGGAAGAGGAGTGGGGAATGAAAGTGATAAGAGAGACATATTTGCACCATTATATCGCCTATTATTGAAACACTGGATCATGTTTTTCTTTAGATAAACTGCTCCTTTATGGTGAGCTGAGGCCGGGGAGCTCTATTAACAGAGAAAATCCTGTAGCAGGGGTAGAACAGACAAACCCCTCAACCCCTGCTGCTGCTGTTAAGGTCAGCGACTGTTACATCACACAGCTCGAAGCAACATGTATAAGCTATTAGCCTCTGTTGAATTTTCATTTTTACTTATCCAGCAGACTTTAAGATGAGCAGTTTGCTTTCCGCTCCAAAGACTGAAATGCAAAAACTCTTGGCAATCACTTGTGAGAGGAAGTGTACAGTGAAAAGCATTCAATCTTTGCATAACCTGCTCTTGACACAGCTTTTAACCTGAATGTTGCAATAAAGTGATTTTCAAGTGTTTTAATGCCCGGGTCAAACTCAAGTATTTCACTTCAGAGAACGCCTACACCGCCGTCGAGCACAATACAGCAGACAAAGTTCAGGGTGGTGGAAAAGAGCAGGTTCATGTATTGGTTTTATATGATGAGAACATGATTAAGGTGATTTCTGGTGTTTATTTTCTTTTTATTTCAGTAAAACCTCAAAGAATATCCCACTTATTCACCAGTCTGGCACTGTCTATATGAGCTGTGTTGTGTAGCAAACTCAACGTCAAGTTAATGCTTGATCTTATCAGATGTTAAAACAAAATACTTATTTTCTGACAAAACATCTGCAGCAGACATACCATACACTTTGTCCCTTAATTTACTATACTGACAACATTTTTACTTACACTACATTTAAATAGTGGATTACAGTCAAAAAGTTGTAGAGACCAGAAACAGTTACTGTATTCGTTTACAATTCCTGATAGTTTCATGGGTACCATCACTTCACAGTTTCTGTGAGTGGATTGTACCTTCATGACTGAGGGCCACAGTCTCTCTCTGCCACAAGACAGAGACAAGGATTCACAGGTTAAATCCGGCCCTTTGAGGTCAATCATAAATTAAAACATACACGAAAAAATATGTTTGTTGTGTACGCAATACAACTATGTTGCTTTCATTATGCAAAGTGTGACGGATATTATACACAAATAACATCCATATTATTTCCATATGTACCCACTTAAAGTTCGGCTATGCTTTCCGTATGAAGTTGACATGGAAAGAAAGACGCCACAAAAGAACATGTGTGGCTTTTATACTTTTATATCCCCTCTGCATGGTGTCTGTTGCTTCCACTCCTAGGCAGCAGGGGGCAGTGTATCGCAAACATACATCTACTGGAGCATTTAACTAGAGTAGAAGAGGTCTGCTGTTGTGAACACTGTTTTAACATAATTTTAAATTATCACAAATAATGATAAATATCATCAATATCATAAATTCAAATTACTTAATCTCTGTTTTTACATTTTTTGGTATCCAATGTTTACACTTGCATGGTTTTACAGAGAAAGTACACTTAAAATTAGAGTCAAATTCCTTGTATTCTTCTTCATGATATTTTTTAAAGTTTTAATATCGAAGTTTAACATCTTTTTCACAAAAATAGCATTGAATATTATTGACGCAAGTCCCCCAACTAAACATACCCATTCCATTTCTAAAGACAGAAAACATGACGTCATCAAAACATTATGATGTCTTTGTTTTCATTATTTTCACATGAAATAGTTTTGTAATTGTTGTACAAACAAGATTTAGTCCTCAACAAGTATTTTCTCTAAATGTTTCTTACCCCTGTGAAAGGTAATTTGGATGCAGGACAAAGAAAATATACTGATTTGTTCAGATTTAGAAATCCACTCCATTTTCAGCCAGATGAAAAAGGTAAAGTACAATGCAGTACAGTTTGGTAAAATAACACATGGTTCTTATACAGAATAAGAATAGTGGGTTATCCAAAGACGCCTTGTTAATGTCTTAACGAGGCCTATACCTTTGTTTTAGCCTTTTCCAGCCCATTAAACACAAATTGTGTTCACTTCCTGTCACATTAATTAGTTAGTCTCTTTATCTAATAGTTTCTTGGAGGAATTTAAGTCACAACAAAGACAAGTTTATGGAATCCCTTTTTATAATGGCCTTCAAAAAGCCTTAAAACTTTTAACTTTTAATGGAAAAGTTAACATCATCCCTGATAATGAGATTATTTTTGGGCCTTCTGGGTTTTATTTTCCAGAGAAAATAGCTCACAAATAGGAGGTTTTGCCAGCAGACCTATTTTTTATGACAAAGCACTCTAATGTGGAGGATTATTCAGACTTATTCTTTTATTATTACATTAGCCAACAATGAAAACACAGCTTAGACGATAACAGTCTTCATGTGAAGGATAATCTTTCCAACCAATGGAAAATGTAGTAACAACCTGCTGAGTCATGCAAAAACACTCTCAATATGACCCTGTAAAGATTCACATGTTTACATCTGGATGGAGTTACACATGCAGAGGTTGATCTCCCAGTCCCCTAAATTCAACCACCCGTACTAAAACAAAAAATCTGTGGACATGAATCCTGACCAGTTCTGCTCCTAAATTCCCAGCAGGAGAGACCAGTTTGGCAGTTTTTGCAGCCAAAATTTACCAGATCAAGTGAGATTCACACACCAGCCCACAAGCTTTGTGCACAAGGATGTAGGAGAGCCATGCAAACCGAATCTGCATGCACATTACCGAGCAAATGTTTTCAGACGTACATGCTAAATTTATGGAAATTTCACCTGCTTGTCCTGTGAATTTTTTTTTTTTACTTTTTTGAAGTGATAAGACTGATACTGTCACTGTGTATCTCCTAGTTTAACTGGGTCACAGTGATAAAGTTGTTCTTCTTTATGGCTGGAGGATGTCCAGCTTTGACCATTGGGGTGCTTGTAGACAGCTAGTTTAGTTTGCTTACTAGCTGGTCAAGCTCAGAGAGGGCAGTCACCCCCATCTCATGACCCATATGTTAAAACACACCACATTAAAGTGCCCAAAACACACACTTAGGGCGCGGTCACACTGGCCATTCAAGCCACGCCGCACTCAAGCGCGATTCACCCCCCTGCAGCACCGCTCGCCCGCAGGATAGTTCAGCCAGCGGTCACACTACTACAACATGAACCAGACTTAAGCACGGTTGTCGACGTCACGATGTTTACAAGACACAGTCTCGTCAGAGTCAGCAGATTAGAGAACATGGAGAAAATTGTTGCAGCTTTACTCACTTTTTGGCTTGTTTTGAACTGACACAGCCCTGTAACACCCCGCTGTTGTTTAAAATGATTATCAAGAGGAGCGGTCGCGACGATCAAACGTCATGCATTATGCATCATGTACACGCGGCGCCCCCTCATGAACGAATCAAGCCAGCTTCAGCACAACTCTGCCAAACATGTCGGGGAAGTAGGCCGTGCTTAGGCAAGTTGTACTTGCGGTCACAAGTGTGCCCAACTTGGCCAGTGTGACCGGGACCCTTAAGTGCCTTCTCAGGGGCCAAACGCCGGCCAGAAGACCTCTAGGGGATTAAAACTGACTTGGGAGCCAAAACACATGCTTAAGTTCCCTCTTGGGAGCAATCAACTTAATAAACTTCCCCTGTGGGTGCCAAAACACAAACTAAATTGTCCTCTTAGGAGCCCAAAAAACTGCTGTAGTGCCCTGGGAGTCAAAAACATATCAGAAACTTCAAGGGTATCGACAGTGACTTGGGAGCTAAAACACATGCTTGAATGCCCTCTTGGGGGCCTAATTCACATGATACACTGCCCCCTTAGGAACCTAAACACATGCTAGAGGCCCTGTTTTTCACTATTTGACAGCTTAAGTTCCCTCTCAGGAGTCAGGACACTCGCTAGAGTTCCCTCTTTGGAGCCAAAACATATGATAAACTTCCCCTTTGGGCACCAAAACCCATTCTTAAGTGCCCAAAGGGATGAAATAAAAAAAACCTGCCGTTGTGCTCTTTTGGGGGAAAAAACTTATGCTAGACTTCTCTTTTGGGAGGAAAATGCATGCTTAAGTGTTTGGGAGCCAAAATGAAAGCTAAACTGTTCTCTTGGGGGCTTAAACTCACACTAAAGCATCCTTCAGGCAGCTTTAATGTGCTCCTTCAACAGCTAAAACTCATGCTGAAGTATCTTGGGAGCCAAAACATGCGTTAGTGCCCACTTGGTTTACAAAACACATTTTATTCCTCTCTTGGTGACAAACCGAGCACTGTATGTGCCACTGTACTGCATCTTTAGACAGATGAGGCTGTATGGTGCTTGTATAAGTTAGTTTTTGAGAAATGTGTCCATTTCGCAATGGCATTTCAGCTTTCCTTTTATAGAAAACGGCATAGCATGCTTTCAGAAAACTCAGCCCGAACTCTAACTCAAAGCAGTCCCAACATTTAAAACTGTTAATCACTCAACACTGGTACGACACGAACATGACATTAGCCCGCTTCTCAGGTTGAAGATGTGTAAAACTGTGAGGGAAGTCATTTCAGGCCACTGAATAACACCCTGACAAATGCAACACAGCACACAGGAAAGAGAGCGCAGTAACCACACACCCACACAGTCTTGAGGAGAGTCAACTCAGGCAGAAAAAACACACCTGTGTAGTTGGATCTGGGAAGTTTCTGGAGCTTTTATGATACAGCAGAGAGAAAACGGCTCTTTTAAAAAACTTGCATTTATTAAATTCCCTGTGTCGAGCTGTTACATAATGTTCAAAGTCCTGTTTTCTCGCTTGACATTGATTTGAACTGAGCCGCTGAATCAAGTGAAATTAAAAAATGATACCTGTGAGTTTGCTTTGTGGCTGACTGGCTCCTGAGGAATCAGACCTCTGCATGAACCTGATACAGCAGCTTGACTGAAGCTCTTACAATGCAGATCTGTACAGTACAAGACTCGTGTTTTTTTATTGGAAGGTGTGAGTTTTATTTGATCACAGCTCCCCTGGCTATCAGAGAGGAGTTCTGCGAAAAAGAAAAGGAGAATCTGGGATAAACAGATAGTGATCGTGTGTTTGTGCATTACTTCACTCCTACAGACTCTCGGTCATTCGTGAGTCATCTGTCTGAAGAATATGTCACTCTGAGTTTTCACGCTGACCTTTCAGCAACACATTTTCTGAACGCTCGTGAGCCCACAATTTAAGACGTAGCAGAAGTGGTATAACAAACAAAAAATAGGGGAGTATATTCTGATGATACATACTGGGCTTTTTTTTCAAGAAGTCTCACATTCTTCACGCCTCCTGCAATCAATCCAGCCTTACTCAACCGAATTAAGTTCGGGATTGAATCATCGGGTGCGCATGCCACGCCTGTGTGCCTGTGTGTGTGTGTGTGTGTGTGTGTGTGTGTGTGTGTGTGTGTGTGTGTGTGTTTACTGGAGTGAGCCCCCTGTTGACTCTAACAAAATGACTCACTCTGTCTTCCCTGCAGTCCCTGTTTTTGAAGAAGTCACCCACACTCATCCTGAACCATGAGCTGTCTTGCCTCCAACAACACTGCAGATTTGGTGCCCAAACTGGGGTCCTGGGAACTTTCTTGGGTCCATGTTTCGATTCAGGGGCCCCCTTTTGTTTCTCTTATCCTATTCATCTTAAAGGGAACCCCGACTGTAAGGACAAATAGGCATGAATATGCGTAATTGTTTGTCTCTAGAATTTGTTGTTAAAAGACATAACGAACTGGTTTTCTTTAAAAAAATACAGTTTACAACAGTTTCTATCCTTTGGCGCAGCCATTGTTTTACTGCCACAATGCATTCTGGGTTGATGACATAGATTGGTTGCTTGGTGCCGACGTAGACCTAAACCGGCAAATGAGTGATGATCAGTGGCATTCAGTGCTCCAAAGTCCTCCCTTTTTTTGTATTATTACGGTGTACACCGACGAAAACCCACGTGAAAAGTCAGGTTTCCTTTGTTCCTCTGACTACAATCAGACGTGTCGAAGGCAAAAGACAAGAAAAGAAGGAAGTTGTGGGAAATCGCTTGTGGGCATAAACAACTTCCGATGGACCCGCGGCTATGTTCTCGCCACTTCTCCCCAGAAGCATTTGCTGCATTTAGCCGGCCCATGCTGATGAAAGAGCTGACAGGTGTGGGTCATTATAAACGGAGACTAAAGCCAAATGCTGTGCCGACTATTTTCCAACACAAACCCACAAAACTTCCTGGGGAAACCACTGAAGTCCGCTCCAGGACTTATATGATCCTGTATGATATCGAGCCCGGTGCAACCATATGATGTCACTACCCAGACGTTATTGCGGCGTAAACAACAATGGCGGCCTACAGGTGAAAATATTTTTTCACATTTTATACAAACTAAGATATCTTGAGAGATTTTATTATCGTTCTTATGTAGCTGGTAAAAACACTGATCATTTAGGAAAATGACGTTCTGGTAGCCAGGGTTCCTTTTAAGTTTCTGTAAATCTATCCTGCCTTAAAAAGTAGCATCTGCATAGAGTGCCACATAGAATCTGACATTTCAGGATGGTATTAGTATTGACCAAGTTGCAAATATGGAGTGACCACTTGAGGCTGATTTGGCGTTGTTTTGTCCACCCGATCTGGATTTTTGTGTCCTTCATTTTACCAAAGGAGAAAACTTCACACATCTATTTTAAGGACAGGGTGCGTTGGCGAGCAGGTATCCAGCAGTGGTTTCAAATTTTAACACCCGCGCACTGTCAAAACTTCCAAATAATCTTAGTTTATTAGCAACGTGCTGAGACCTTCATCAAGCAAAATCAGGTTTACCTCGATGAAAGTCTTAGCACCAAAACGTCGCTAATAAACTAAGATTATTTGCAAGTTTTGACAGTGTTCGGGTGTTAACATTTGAAACCAGTCCTTCATTTTAATAAAATGTATCACACTCTTTGTTTATTGAGGCCAAGAGAGCAGTTTATGTGTCGGGCGATCAGCCTGCTGTGAGAGCACCCTCTGCTGGATAAAATGGTCCACAACTCCAGGCGCCTTTTGCTCAATATTTTACATTTGGATATTTTTTACTCTTCGGTTATTTGTCCCCATATTCGATTGGTAATCTAATTATAGAATATAAAGTGACAGCCCTATAAGTAAAACACCGTCTTCTTTTTTAACCAGCCTAGCTAGCTACCATAACACTAACCTAATGGCATGACTGATTCTTAAAGCCAATGTAATACTGGTAAATTTTATTGAAGTATAAGAACCACAAAGGATATTCCAAGGTGAGAGCCCTACAAATCTATATTTAAATCATTTGACCCCTACCAGCTACTGTAGATATCTGCATGCAAGTGCAATCAGCAGAATTTTCAGCATCAAAACTTTCAGTTTGAACAATTATAAAGAGCATTAGAAAAGTAGTTTTCTCTCAGGAAAACTTTGTCAGGATCTCTGTCAGGACTGTAATTTGCACCACTACCCAATCACCAACATTATTACTCACAGAAACCACAGGACAATATTTTTCATTAAAGTGTTAGTGTGTAATTCAGTGTTAACAGTGAAACTGAGACTTGCAGAAACAGACGAACAGTCGTTACTCAGGGGGATAATCAACCAAGACATGACAGCGTTTATTTTAAACCCGTATCCAGAGGGGAACTCGCCGCCCTGTCAGTGTGATCACAAGCGCCAACTAAACTGCAGTGAAGTCATGGCGGTAAGTCTTTTATCGCTAACCGCTGGAATCCATGAAAAGTTGCTCCCAGAGGCTGAACCGTCATCTGACTATAGCTGATGTGCTCTGAGATTTTCCATAAACGAACTCCTCTTTTTTTTGTTCTGCCCTTACAAAACCTTCTCAGGAGAAACAGTCACTCTAATAAATTGGAGCGTTTCTCCATATGGGGTCTGTGGGATTTTATCTAATTATCAGTGAGTGGTTTTGAAGCTTTCACATCTCTCTCTGGGAGCGACGAAGTGAAGAACTGCTGACCTAGAGGGGATTCAAACAGGATTATCCATTTAGAGGTTATCTGTGTTTGAGGATTAGCTCACACATCCCCAGACTTCTAAATGATTCCTAAATTAAAGTCTGATAATTTCTGTGAAAACATTTGGCAGCAACGCGTCTCACTATGAGCCATTTGGCTCTGAAGTTACTTTCTCTCGTTCTTCGAACAACTCTCAAGGTGAAAGTAACTTCTCATTCACCGACATTAGAGAAACAGGGAGTATCTTTGCTTACGGCAGCTCTTACCCTTCAGATTTTTGCCTTCTTGTGTAAAATATGAGTTGTTTGACCTTGTTGTATGTAGTTAGACACTGGAAAGCTGTTCTCACTTATTATATTTCTATCTTCAAGTTCAGCCTTTGTTTTTCAACAGATTATTGTGTAACAAACAGGATTTACATCATGGTCAAGTGTGTCACTGCAACAGTGGCCAACTAGGTCAAAAAAGCCTCAGTAGGCTGAAAAATATCCAGCACCATAAACAAGCTGCAGATTTAGAAGTGAAAGAAACACAAAAATGATGATGTACTACAATCAATAAACTGTCAGTAAAAACATTAATGGTTAATTCTGTGGCCATGAAGGACATGAACCCCAAAAAAGAAATAATGCAGGAAAACAATATCCAGTCAGTGGAGCAGAAAGGCTCCAGGCCTGTGGGAAGAAAGTGCTGTGCGTGAGTGGAGCAGCTTTATTGTTAACTAGAGGGTGAGAGAGAGTTAGCCAGGCGTTGTATGTGATATGTTTAATGTTTATTAGATCACAAAACCCAAAACACCTGGAGTGTTACAGGCCGGGCTTCACTGCTGTGTAAGACAACTTCATAACAGTGAAAGAACTGTGAGTGGGAAACTCTGGTCCAGCAAAATGAAGCTAAAACTATATGGTGTAAAATCACTGCCAAAAAATAAGTGTGGACAATGAATGATTCGTATTTGCAACAATTTCTATGTCAAAAATATGGTTTTACAGAAAAATTCTGCTGTCATAAACATGACTGTGTGAAATTGGGTTTGGGTTATGAATGTATTTATATGAGTATGAATCTAAAATCTCCCTCCAAAACTCCCAAACAAACCCAGGACATTCACATTTTTCACGTGAATTGATCAAACTATCTGTTTTCAGTCTGACTAAACTGTTTACAAGCATTTTAATAGTTTGATTTCATGCTGACAAAGTTCTTTGTCCAATGTCTTCAGCTACATGTAAAAGTCCTGACTGGAGACAGAAAAGGTAAAGTACAACCAGAGGGGGGGCATTTCCTTTCAGCAAATGCAGGATGTTGAAATGCTGAGCATCGCATTTCAACATTAAGCACTTTCTTGCAGGAAAGGCTTTATGTTGAAATGCTAAGCCTAACCCTTACCTTAACATCTCCATTGCTCTATTGGAGCAGCACCGAACTGGATGACACCCATGAATCCTACCTATTAAATCTCAGTCTTCAAGAGACCTTCACCTTCACAGGACCTTCATCACTTCCTCCCATGACATCATCAAAACAAATCTTTATGTAAAAAGCACTTTTCCTACGATAAATGTAACACAAAGTGCTTTCAATCCTGTAAAAACAATCCCACATGAAGTGGTAGCTTTTCTGAGACATCCTGCTTAAAACCCCAAAATGCTGATACTTAGCGTTTCAATGTACATTCATATCAATACATTCACTAAAATATGTTATGTTATTGGGAAATCTTAATAGAAAGATTGAAATATGATGTCAAATTTTCCTGCTCCCAGGGTGCGTACTTGAACAAACTTATTCCAAGGTTTTTTTTGTAGAGCCCATACCAAACTGGGATTGTGTATACTACACACGTTGATGATGAAACTGTATTAAAGGATTTTTCGTGACTCAATGGGCACGACCAGGGGACACACCCAAAGTTGACCATTTTATAGAAACACAAAAACCTCAGTAACTCTCTTCTACAATGTCGGATTCAGACCAAAATACACACAAATGCTCAATGTTGCAGCCTGAGTGGGTTCATTTGTCTTTTCTATGAGCAAAATAAGCTGCTCCTAACTGGCAGCAAGAAATATGGAAATATGTTTTACTCTGTGGTGCTCAGAAATGTCTTTCACATCTCTTTATCAGGTCAAGTCCTCATTTTCATTGGTGTGTTTCTGGTGGAGTGTCAAAGTCAGATATAGCTCCAAAAACCAAGTAACCTTTATAATGTAAATCCCTTGTGTGAGGTCCAATCTATTGACTGCAATATGCAGAGGACGCAATAAATTTTCACAAGTTCAGGGGTTGCAGTTCAATGGCGAAGGTCTTGTGACGCCAAGTGTGGCTTTAATTATCGTGGGCACAAGCGATCCATGCAGCTTTTATCAGTGGTGTGCACCCAGTTCTTGTAAAATAAATGCATAAGTGCTTTCCTGGTTGGTAAGATAAAACTGACCTCTGTGTATTTTTTTTGCCCCTGCCTTTCTAAGAGTCTGTGCACACCACTGGTTTTAAAATATAACTGGGAGGGTTTGAATGAAAAAAATTATAATATGTTAAATGGTGAGTTGAGATTTTTTATGGCAGAAATAAAAAAAGAAAAAGAGCAGGCTGACAGACAGAAGTTATTAAATAAAACTTGGCACCACTGACTGAGAGCTCTTTCAAATTCATCACACACAGAGCAAACAAAAGCTGAGGTAATTAAAGTTTATCAGGTCCAATGGTAAGAGGTGCCAAATAAAAACATCAAGTTAAACTCCTGTTCATTAAAAATTGAGTAAACTTCATAATTAATGGATGGGAATAAAGAGAGAGACTGACAGGCTGTCAGCTCAGATTGTTTCACAGGGAGAGTTTGGAGAGTTTGATGTGAGTTCACAGACATAACTTACTGCTTACCTTCGCAAAAAGCCGACTTTTCACTGTCACTGTGCCATTAGGCATGCAGGGGGATTAGGCGGTAACCCGGGGAGAGAGAAAAAGCCATCTTCCACTTTGAAGGCTACTTCCACTGAGATGCCATGCCGGAGAAAATAAAGATGACAGGAGACAGCTCAGCTCCCGTGCAGAGCTTTAAAACAACAACCCAGACTTCACTCACAGCAGAGATCCTTCACAGAGACGATGTAATGACATTATTACAGTTATTTCTCCTCCTCAAAGTGAGAAAAAATGATGACTTTGCGGAGAGTGGAGCTCGTCTTGGAGACTCTGCGCGCTCAGAACAATGTCGTGGTGAAAGACGCTCCACATGAGGGGGAAATCCTCCAACACATTGCGTCCTTTTCACGTCCTTTTCACTCTAGATCTGGCTTATTCCTGGTTTCACCGCGGAAAAAAACATGCGCTACTGTGNATGGTTTTTAAATAAATACAAGGATTTATGTTTGCAACAATCTTTGTTAAGATATGAGGATTTTTCATGTTGTGCTTTGAATTGGTTTTGCCCATCAAATGTATCCAAAAGAAAACTAGATTGAACAGAGAAAACTCTTTAGCTGTTCAACCTTGTCACGGTTTTTAAAACTGATTTTTATGGTCTTGTCTTGGTGCAGTCTGGTTTTGCACAAGTCCTGGATAGTGAGGCCTTGAGTACAATACTAATAAAACTGAAATATAAAATATAAAAACACTGAGTTACCTGACTTAAAGTCCAAATTTAACTCTACACATTTGTGTCTATGTTAGTGTATATGTTCATACTATATATTCACCTTTGTCCCTTTTAGGATTTACTCAGACTTCTTAGTAGTAATCTCATTTCTCTCTAATCCTGCTGTTCCTCCCTCCTCCTTTGCTCTCTGAAGTTGCTCTCACACACATAAACACTCACATGTAGCCTACTTTCTCACATTTAGACCCGCGGCCATTCATGTTGTTGGACTACTGCTGTCGTTGTTGTGGATTCACACTCATAAAACGCCATGGACCCTTCTCCCTCAAGACTACACCCAGTGACACCTGGGTAGGGCTGCTGTGTGGTGTTGAGTGTAGATAGTGTGCTAGAATAGAAAGCTGTGAAATAGCAAAGTGTCAAGACACAGCTAGACGTTACAGTAATGTGTCATGGTGCTAATTAGTTTCTGTGATCAAGTGTGTAGTGTTAAAAAAATAAAACACAGTGGGTGTGAAAGGATCCCTCACTGTAAACATGATGGACTTATCTTAGCTTTTGAATTTAAATTTTCATGTTAAAGTAAAAATTTAAGCATGTTTTGTGCATTCAAAGCTCAACAGGCTCAGGGATGAATTTAAAGTCTTTAAGCTGTTTTCTGGAGCAGTTTTTTTTCTGTGCAGCCTGGACAGACAAACAAACCAGCAGCTAGCCAAGGCGTTTAGCTGTCTCAGAGTATTAGCATAAGCTTGGCCAGCCACTTCCCTGCTTTCAGACACACCCACATACTCATGGCTGCAGAGAGTATTTTACATTTTTTACACGCCGTTGAACAAGTCCAGAAAAATCCCATTTGTGTTTGGACATTCACAAATTACTGATTGGAGTTTTTTGTCTTCAATCTTTCCTATCACTCCTCTCTGATGGTGCTTATTTTTGAGTTAATGGAGGGAAAATGAGATACAAACAATAAAGAAGTGAGGCAGTAAATGCAATATCAGAATCAGAATCAGAGTCAGAAATACTTTATTTATCCTGTTGGGGAAATTTAGTGTTGCCAGATGCTCATCGCACAGTACAAGAGTAGAAAGGAATAACTAGGGATAAGAAGGACAATAAGGAATGCAATAAAAATTAACTATTGAATAAAATAGAATACGCAGTAAGATAAGATATAATAAAAATGGAATAGAAAAATAGAACAAAATTCTAAAAAGTGTGCAATTGGTACAATAAGCAAGAAATAAGCAATAAAATTAAACATCATCAATGAATCAGAATAAGAGACACTGTATAACTCTTGAGGGAAATTTTGTGTTGTTGTTGCTCATCAAACACATACAGCAGTTGAAAATAGGAAAAAAAGGTAAAGATGTAAGCTATAATGAAGAATAAGCTAATAAAATAAGCATTAAATTAGCAATAAGTACCAAACAAGATAAAAGTAGAATAAAGTTTGAAATAGTAAAAATACAAGGTCAAAATAAAAATTATTTACATTATGAATTTATTAAGACTGACAAATTTCCAGACAGATTACACCATCTTTAGGTAAATAAATAAGTTTTGGTTAAATTAGTGTGTCGTTTTCAGTGTCTTCCCATCAATAACACCAGCATTTAAACAGAAAGTCCTTCTAAATATTCTAAATATTAAGTCTTTTGATGTGTAATAAGCTTCAGTCTGTAAACATGCAGATATTCTGCACATTGTGTTTACAACACTGTGTTCACACAAAACGTGCTAACATTTACTAACGAGCTCCAAACACTTGTGAAAATGTTACTTTTGCAGGTGGTTATTTTTAATTGAGACAAAGATAAGACACAACAAACAGGCACAGACAATTAGGAAGTTATGAAGTTAATGCAACATACTGTAATGTATTCCCAACAGTGACAATGCCTTTTAAAAAGACAACCCTATAAATATGTAACAGCCTTACTTAAATACATAATTAAGTCATTAGATGTGTGATTAGCTCAGTACATAGTTTGTTTACAAAAGTTTAGCCCCGCATATCATGCTCACATTCATTTATAAACTTCAAATACTCGTGAAAATGTTACTTTTGCTTTGATATTTTACTGTTATTTATACAAGCTGCTCGCTTACTTTAAAGTCACAAAAAAATAGTTTTACAGTGCCATCAGTTCTGTTTTTATTTTTACATCTTTGGGATTTTTTTTGAGTCATGTTGTGTCTAATTTTCAAATAAAGAGATGTTACTCTTCAAGATTTTCAAGATCTTGAAGGAAGCACAATACACAGGTTCAATGCCCAGAAGAAGAAACTGTTATTGCTTTGATTTTTCACATTCAAAGTGGTATTTTATCTTCTCTTTGGTTTTGCAGCAGATGTTAAACGTGTCTCAGCAGGGACAGCACAGATGTCGTTTTGATCAATGATTACTCTGCTTCATTTAAGTGTCCGCTGAGTGAACATGCAAAGCTCTGGCATCGGGACACCTAAGCCTATTATTAATGTCGTTTGATACCTATTTGACAAGTCAGAACGTCAGCTGTGGAAGTGGTTTCCTTCCTCTGCAGAGATCGACTTGTAACCTAGTTCCTGCAGTTAATCATACATGAATAGAGACTTTAGCAAGAAAGGATCTGCTGCTTTATCATCATGAACTCCACTTTTCTGGGTCATGAAGGAGAAGAGAAAGAGGAGGAGGGGAGCAGGGATTGACTGTTTGCTTTGGGACACACACAAGACATCAAATAATGATGAAGCTTTCCAGAAAATGTCTCCATGTGACCTCTCATGTTTCTCCTGGTATTTTTTAGTCCTGGGAAAAGAATATTATGCACTCATTGATTAGTTCCTCTCATATACGTTATTGATTTCTGTTAAATCTTGCAGAAGGTTGTAATTTCAGCCTCCTCCCAGCAGTCTGATGAAGAAAATATCAAATAACCTTGTTAGAATATTACCATGCAGGAAGACAACAGCAGCTGTAATCTCAGAAAAGTCTGTGTCTAACTCTTCCTACTTTCTTCTTTCAGGTTGTTCTGCAGAATTTGCTGATGTGCATGGTGTGTTTCTACTCTCTGTACTACATCGTGGTCAGTCTGTGCATCGGACTGCTCAGGTATAAACATCTCTTGTGTTCACATCAAGTTATGAGAATAAGTTTAGTTAAAACAGAATGGATAAAGATTTAATCTGACAAATTATTTTTAATTTTCTCACATCTTTATCACCCTCTGATGCGTCCTCAGGGTTCACGAGATCAACAGCTTGTTGACTCCATTCGACTACACAACACAACCGTCATGGCAGAACCCAAAATACCTGGGTGAGTGTCACTGTTATTTACATGCAAACTGTACTTTTTACCTCCATTCTAGACTAAAAGACAGTTTGTTAAACTTTTTGACAGCTTCGTATAATGTGCAGATTTTTCCCAAAACATATGGCCGGTTTATTTGGTAAGACAAATTGGTATAAATCTAAAATCTTTATTGCAAAGGCCTCTCAGAGCACTTTTCTGATATATAAATATTTGAACATTTTTAATAGCTTTTGATACAAACATAACTGATTTTAATATGTATAACATTGTTGTGTATATTTCTAACTTTATAGAATTACATCCTCCCCACACACTCAAAACAATACTATTTTGGAAATGATTTGGTGGCCGGCTTGTAACACCTTCATGACCCACCAGGGGCTGCAGCCTACAGGTTGAGAAACACTCCTTGACAGCATTGCCTCTACAAAAAAAAAAAAAAAATTGCTTACATTCTCTTTCAAGTAGTAAATATTTTATATAAGTTTTTACACAGATGATACAATTGAAGGTTATGTTGCTTAATCATGACTTTTATATTCAGGTTCAGTCCTTTATTTTAAAAAGTTTTTTTAAACCTTTTTTTTTTACAACGCCATCTCCAACGCTAGCACCAAAATGGATTGTAGGAAAGAAGACAAGCTCAGAAAGAAGAAAGAAACTGCAGACCTATATTTGTTAGAATAAGGGCCAATCTAAATCTTACCCTTCAGCTCCTCCTCCCCGAAGGGAAAGGGTTGAAAACTCACTCCTATGAAAGAAAATGGCACTCGATTCCCTGAGACATCACCATCCCTAGCCCAAGGATTTTTGTGGAATAGCAAAGAAAATATATATGGATACATAATAAAAACCTGAGTTTCATTCATTCATAAATAATTATGTTTTTATTGCTTGAAATTGTGTTTCCTTTGGTCCCTGCTCTGCGAAGCCGGTGGACACGGTGTATCATGGGAAATTTCTGATACCCCTTCCTTTCATTTCAAGTGAGGTCCCAGTTTACCCCTCCACTAGACTTGACTGCAAAGCCAAGAACTTAGGGGCACAACTGGGATTGGCCCTAAAAATGTGAAAGAAAATAGAAAGTTTCAGACTCTCATACAAACATACTCATTCTGTCAGATACTGACAAAAGCATCGCCAACAACCCATAATAGGAATTATGATGCCCTGCCTTGTGTCTGATCTCTTACTGTCTGCCTAGATATCATGTTAGGATGCTTAGTTATGAAAATAATCTTAGTGTGTGATGATATAAAGTTGCTATTCATTTTCTTTTCCTGCCTTACTCATTACATCGCTTGTAAAAAATCTCCCCCATGATGTTATTGGCAACTACAAACTTTTGCCACATTGTCAACAGTAAGAGGTGAAACTATTAAATTTAGAAAGGTGGCAGATTTTATCGTGCAGATCAATTTAATATGACATATGTTAGCGATTCCCAACCTGTGGGTCGTGGCCCCCTGGTGGGTCGTGAAGGTATAGCAAGTGGGCCGCGAAATCATTTCCAAAAAAGTATTTTATTAGAGTGTAATTATATAAAGATACAAGGCACTATAGGTAGCATGACTCTGAAATTGCTGAGCCTGAAAAGTAATAAAAAAGAATAAAGTAAAGCCCAAAAATAATAACTGCACCAGAATGTAACAAGTTGTCACATTTTGGGCAAAAAGTTATTACGTAGTTATCACATTTTAGGCTTAACTTGTGTAACATTACTGACCAGTTATCACATTATGGATTTTATTATGTTTTTTGGGGGGGGGGTCATTATTACAAATAGGGTAGTACAGTGGCCTTGGATAGCATATGTGATCTGGTTGCACTGGTCTTGCTTTAAGAGATAAAAGATGTTGTCTTACAGAATCAAGTTTTTAACACAGTGTAGTGATGAGTAAAGAAGCTAGGTAACAGGTTAAGACTTTCTGTGTGAAATGTCAGTTTGATATATTCATTTTTCTCTCTCCTCCAGTTGGTGTGATCTCCACAGAAGTCACCTACTTTTTGGGGGGGCTGGTGTTCGCCTGGATCGTGGAGGAGTGGGTTTGGGATTACGCCATCACTGTCACACTGCTGCATGTTGGCATGACGGTGGCAGGTAAACACACACAGCCCACACTAACACAAACACAGAGAGACAAAGTAGATCAATAGAGCGGAAGAGCTGATTGGATTTGTGTCCTGGTTATGTAACTGGATATGGCGGCTGTAGGTAAAAGATGCACACTCCCAAAGCTACTTGCATTTTAGGCTGTCACTTTTTTAAGATTGAGGAGGAACTGCTCATATTTCTCCTGCAAATATGTTATTTAATTGCACAAAGCTCTTATATTTTTGTATCCCATTTTTTTGTTTTTCTGCAGTAATGTCAGATTTCCCTTCAGCTGAACAATGGTGGATCGCTCTGGGTGAGATTTTTACCTTACATTAAATCTAATTTCTAACGCATCAACTCTACTATTCCTCTTGTTACCTTTTGTATCCATCCAAGATCATTGTTTTTTTGCTTAAAACTCACCTCATACAACCCTTATCTCAGCCCTAAACCTCCCTTTGATTGATCTTTTCTGTTTTTAATTATTGCATTTCTTTCCATGCAGCTTCAGGCCTCGTGATGATGATATTCGGAGGACAGCTCCTGGCATACAAACTCTTTAGAAGCAACTTCGTTTATCCTACTGAACTACAAAACTTCTGACAAACACAATAAGGGAAAGCTTCTAACAGGCTTATGTGTTAATCTCATAAAACCTGAGGATTCTCTTTTAAAGTTTGTACAGCTGGGTGTAGCATAAACAATCATGGCGCACACATGAACAATACATTTTTTAACCTCAGATCTTGTAAAAATGTTCCACGTCTGTGTATGAAACACTGCTGTTTTGTAAATCTGTACAGTTTAAATAATGTTTTGTATTGTTTCTTTACAAACCTCTCTGTTAGTTCAAAGGAATAAAAGGGATGTAACCTGTAGTGCTCTAAATACATAAGTTATAAAACTGTTCAATATGATCTTAGGAGAAATCTATAGGTGGAAATATTTAAGCTCTAATATTTGAAACGTACCTGGTTGAAATTTATTGTATAGTGTACAGTGCAGTATTTTGATTAAAAGTTATAACCTGTTGAGAAAGGCTTTTTCTGAATGAATGGATTCGTCACTTCTGATGTTTAGGTGCTATAAAGACACGGGACAAATCCATGATGGTTGTATTACTTACTGTACATATTAGTTAAACTGCATCTACATTAAATATTTAAGCAAAGCAGTGTCTGTTTGTTTATGTGCACTGTATATGCATGTTTGTGTGAAAGTTGTATTTTGGTAGAATGATAGTTTCAATTAAGTAGACACTCATACAAGTTGATGGCTAAAACACTAAAAACACACATTTTCACCAGTAAAATCCTTTTTTTTGTTCCAAATTTTAGCATTACAGTATATGCAAGAGAAGTTGAACTGAGCAATAGCATAGTTTCCAATCTCATCCTTGGCTGTCAAAGTTTGGACTGAAATCCCAAGATTTTGACTTTTTATCCCTAAATTTAGACTTTTTTCTCCAAAGAATTTAGACCTTTTTGACTGTAAAATTTTTGACTTTATTATCTCAAAATGTAACTTTTTTTCTGTGAAGTTAGACATCATTGTCTAAAAATTAAACTTACATGAAAAAGAAAAAAAAGAAAAAAAAGAACAACTCAAGAAAGCAAAGTATTGACTTGAAGTTTAGAGATAAAGTCTATTTTTAAGATCAACAGCTAAAATCTCACATCAATCTCAGGATTTTGAATTTTTATCCCTAAATTTAGACTTTTTTTTTCCTCCAAACAATTTAGACTTGTTTTTTTCTGTGAATTTAGACATCATTGTCTAAAAATTGCACTGACATGGGCTTTAGTATCAGGATTTTGATTTTTCAATCCTTAAATTTAGATTTTTCCAAATAATTTTGACTTTTCCCCTCTAAATTTTTGACTTTATAATCAGAAAATTGTACTTAATTTCTCAAATTTCGACATCATTGTCTTAAATTTTTTATTTGTAAGGACAAAAAAAATAAAAAGCTTAATTTTTCTTTTTTTTTCTTTTACTGGCTTCCATACACCCTATCCTCTGAGACAAATAATCAATCTTTTTTGAAATACAGTGCATTTAATGTGACACTCAGAAAACATAAAAATATTTGACCTCACCTGTGGACGAACATCTGATTTGACGCTGGTAACGCGTTCAGGTGCAGTCGGAATCTGGAGTTCTATCTGTCTCCCACAGTTGAGTCTCATTTGTTTCCCAATGTCACCACCTGACTATCGAGTGACCCGAGGTTGGGCGGCAAAACAAAACTAGATACATTGAAACAAATATACTGCATTTTTTTGGGAATATACCAGCTATATACCGGGATAAAATGCCCGTGAACGGATTAGTGCACAGTATCAGACGGTTACTGGATGATGAGCGGCGCGGTTCTCCGGTAAGTTGTGTTTAAGTGTCTGAAGTTCGCTGAGCTAAATGCTAATTGAGCTAAGTAACGGTTGGCGCCACCGTTTAATCGAGTGAGAAAATATGAAAATATAGATTTAACTTTTAATGAAAAGTAAAACACCATAACCCTCAATGTAAACTGTGAAGTAAGAATAAGTTTTAATGTAGCTAAAAATGATTTCGTCGTTCTTAAAGTAACTTCAGTTTTCACTTTTTCAGCAGTTTGAGCTCAGTAACTACTCTGTAAGGAAAAGAGATAATCAATACATGGGTCAATGACAATAAGAAGGTCTAAAAACGTATTTTTAAAAAGTTCTTTGAAAATGGATAAAAAACATATTTCTGAGTGAAGAATTATGTTCCCTAACAGATTTCAGTAGTTGACCAACATATCAAAGTTTTGAGGTTCATAATTTTTTAGTATTTTTAATTTGAGCACCCAAAAAATGTCAAGTGGCGCAACCAAATATATGAAAATATATTTATATGTTCCTGTTATTTTTTCTGTGTGAAATTATTGGCAAGTATCTCTCAAGTGTCTGTAGTGACTCATACATTTTCATTTTGTGTGTTTTATTTCTTTTATTTGTGAATAAGATAAATAATTTGATGTTAAAATAACATTTCACATTATTACATTGGTTGTATCACCTGACATGGAAATTGTTCCAGTCACCAATGAAGTGAAAAAACCTTTTTTATCAGTATTTCAGAGAAATCTACAAACTTTTCCACTTGGTCACAAATGTCATTTGGGCTCCTCTGGCTGATGCAGTTTCCTGAAAAAACTTCCTGAAGAAGTTAATTAAAATGTCTCAGTCAACCAAAATGATTCTTGACCCTGGTTATTATTAACCACTAATTTTTTTTGAACAATGTTTTTATTAGTTTCCAACAGACATGAACATGAATACAAAAACTAAAAACAATGATATAGACAATAATGCATAAAGAAAATAATAGCAAAACATGTTTAAATAAAATAGTCCAAAATGAGTTCAGAATGATAAAAATAATAGTATAGATTAAAAATAAATAAATAAAAATAAATAAGTTAATTAATAGTAATAGAAATATGGTGGCTGTCACACTCTAAAGTTCATTTTCATTATTGCTGTCCAAGAAAGCTCATTAAGGGTGTCCACACCTCCTCAAACTATTAACCACTCATTTAGAGGAAACTATACGTCATAACTTTCATGGTTAATTCATAGAAATAAATAACATAATGTAAATAGGCTGTGTGTAAAGTAAATAAAAACAGTTTGAGTAAACTCTGTGTGAGCGGAGTGGATTTACTGAGCATGTGCAGAACTACTCAATTCATTCAAGTCATCTCAAAGTGATATTATTATTTTGCATTTAGTGCAATAATTTACAGTGAAAAATTTTAATACAAATATGTGGTAAATTACAGTATAACAGTGATTCCCAACCTGTGGGTCGTGGCCCCCTGGTGGGCCGTGGACGCATTGCAAGTGGGCCGCCAAATCATTTCCAAAAAACTTTTATTTTTGTCAGGAGCTGTTTTATAAAGATACAAATATGGTCTTAAGAATATTAAAATGAACCGAAATGTAATTTTAAAAATGTTATTATACCTAAAATGTAAAAAACAGCTTTTAGCCTAAAATGTAATAACGGCAAAAGGAAAAGTTATCAGCTCCTGTTTCATCATTGACTTATTATATTTTGGGTTTTATTACTTATCTTGAAACACTTCTGGCTCAGAACTTCAGTTACATTATCAACCATTTACTACATTTCTGGTAATTGTTGCACTGTTTTTATGACATTTCAGGTCTTTGTTACAAATTGGGCTCTAACTAGGAAATATATATTATATAGCCTTCATATTTATGGGGTCAGAGGCTGGTAAGAGGTGGGCCACAAACATTTAGTGAGACGTAAAAGTGGGCTCCAAGATAGAAAAGGTTGGGAACTGCTGAAGTAGAGGTTTTGAGTATGATTATTTTTTTTAGTGATAAGACAAGAAACTTCTGTTGGTGTTAGAACAAATTTGTTTTTTTTTTTACCTGACATGAAATTTAAAGACATCAGATTTTTACACTGAAACAATTTTAATTTTAACAGTGCAGTTTTTTGTTTTGTGTGAATTACCTGGATAATTTCTCCTCCTGTTGCTTTTGTTCAGGCAGCAACTGCAGAAGCTGCGTCTGAAGCAGGAGCAGATGGAGAGAGACCTGAAGGGAGGACGGAGGAGGGACCTGCAGGGGGAGACGGCGGGGGAGNTGAAGTGAAAAAACCTTTTTTATCAGTATTTCAGAGAAATCTACAAACTTTTCCACTTGGTCACAAATGTCATTTGGGCTCCTCTGGCTGATGCAGTTTCCTGTTTCCTGTTTTATTCTCTTCACTTTAAAATAAAAGTCTAATGTTACGGTTGCACCACCCTGACATTTGACAAGGTGAAAATTACGGGACAAAAGTTTTTTAAATTTCTCAACAGCTTTAAAATTCTTTTTATTTGCAAAGAATGTTTTATTTAAAAAGGTTCAAGCATAAAATAATGCTACTGTATTTTTTATTTCAATTTACAATAACTGGCATTAAATTTTTAGAGTTTAATTACTGTGGATACTTGTCAGGACGGTTGCACCACCTGACATTTTGGGGGTTTGAGGAACCAAACCATAAAAAAACGTGTTATATTTTAATAGTTTAAAGATGTGTTCAAATAACACAGGTTTCATAGAATAAAGAAAAACATGTGATGAAATACTCAATTCATGATGGATGGAAATATTGCACTCGGACACAAAAAAGGGACGTCATGTCATTGACCCATATATTTTTTAAAATTTCCCCTGTCTGTGATCTCAATTCTTACAAGCCCATTCTGCCAGTTATATAAATAAAAATAAAATCTTTCTTCAGAAATTTTCGACCCATATTAAGTAACATTTTTGACATAAATACTCAAAATTTTAAACTATAAAGTCAAGTTATTGAGACAATGAGGTCAAAATTATTATGATTAAATAGTAAAAACTTTGAGATAAATGTCAAAATTTTGAGATTAAAATTTAAATTTTTGACTTGTAATCCTCATAATTTGACTGTTAATCTCAAAATTTCAACTCAACATGGGCAAAAAAAAAAAAAAAAAAAGAACAACAAAGCCAGTAGGTCATTGCAATATTGTTATGTGGAGGATATAGATTTCTATATGTATGTGTTAGTTGATCAGTGTATTACATTATATTCTGATGAAGCCATAGAGTGTTTATACCTCATAGACAGTAAAGGTTATTAACATTGTGTGTATTTTTTTATTTTGAAGACATTATTAATAACATTGAACTCTGGACTTTAAGAAAATGAAAGTATTTATAATGAGGTCACTCAGTAATCATGTATATTTTTTCAAGTAACTAGTCAAATAAAATGCACCAAATTAGCTTTATTTGAGTTTCATTATACAGCAGTCAGTTCTCTTTCAGCTTCACATTACTGAAAAGTACAGTAATGCTTACGTTCGGGTGTTTTATTCATTTGCAGACAGGTAGAAGCAGTTTACTGGTATAATTGTAAATGTTTTTATTTCTTGTAGTTATTTGAGAACTGTTGTCTGAATGTAAAACTGGCTCTCTCCTGTGCATTCAGCTTTATCCTTATGAATCCTTACAAGCTTCTCTCTCATGTTTCACGTCCAGGGTCCATTTGATGGGCTTAGCCAGCAGATGGACGATGTGTTGGGAGATGGTGGGATCCTAAAGGAAATAGTCCAGCCTGGAGAGGGCCCACCTGTCCCCCAAAATGCTTCAGTACTGAGTATGTTTAAATGCAGTTCTAGTTTTTGAACTCCTTTTATTTGTCTATGTGATTTGCTTTATTTGTCTTCCTCCAACAGTCCATTACTCTGGTTTCCTGGAGTACTCTGACCGTCCTTTTGAAACCACCACACACTACAAATACCCCCAGATGATGAAGTTAGGGAGAGGTCTGTGACTCAGATTCTTGATTATACTCTTGAATATTATGTTTGGGAACTGAACGTATCATTTAAACAGATGTGACGCTGGCCGGACTGGAGGTGGGTCTGTTGACCATGAGGAAAGGGGAGTTCTCTCGTTTCCTCTTCCAGCCACAGTACGCATACGGAGACATGGGTTGTCCCCCTTTCATCCCCTCTGCGGCCACAGTTCTGTATGAAGTACATATCCTTGATTTTCTCGACTCTGGGCAAGTGGATGACTTCATTGGGATGAGTCCGGTAGGTTCCCTGTTGTTATCTCAATCAACACTGATGTTCCCATGGCAGCAAATCTAATAACAGTAATAAAAAAAAAAAAAAAAAATGAACACTGCAATTTTTGCACAGTTAATTATTTTATTCTGTCTATTTGTTAAAAAGGCTAGTTGATTGTGTTCTTCTTTTATTCTCTTTTTTATTGTATATTTGTATATATTTATATTTATTATTCTCATTTCTATGATTCGGCTTGCTCCGGGACCAGGGTAACCTAATTTCGTCCCACCCATGTTTTACATGGGTTGAATGACAATAAAACTCCTTGAATCCTTGAATCCTTGAAAAATGATAGAACTTTATTTATATGGCACTTTTCAAAATAATGTTCAGAAAAGCAAACATGCAAAATATGCGTGACCATGTTCATGTGTAAGGTTGAGAAATGACAACATTATCCTTTTTGCTTAACTATTCCCTCATTGAATCTTCACATTACACAGAAGTGTTGACACTACGTTGACTATTCTGCTCCAGCTTAGCTTCGCTTAGCAGATAAATAACAGTTTCCCAAGAAAACTGTGATTCAAAAATTTCCCGTTATACTTAAGAAGCTGCAAAGCTGGACACCCAAAAAAATGCACATTACTCTCTCACAAAAGATTCAAATTTAATACATTCAACATATTACACCTCTCCCAATATACCGAAAACATACCTCTAGCTTGATGCTAATGTATATGAGAAATTGCATTGATATGCTAGCTGTTAGCATATATCGGTATAACTTTGGTTTTAAACCACAATTTCAACTTTCTTCACAGAAATGCGTTACAACAATTTTTTTGTGAACAACACTTACAACTCAAATGTCAGAATACTAACAGGTGGGTGCAGATGGCCCAGTGGATATGGCCGCGTACCATGAGGCTTGCCCTCGAGCGGGTGGCCTGGGTTCGATTCCCGCATGTGGCCTGTTTCCCGCATGTCATCCCCCACTCTCTCCCCCTTTCCTGCTCTATCCACAGTCCTCCTCTATCCAATTAGAGGCAGAAAAGCCCAAAAAATATCTTGGAAAAAAAAAAAAGAGAATACTAACAGGTAAATGTGTTCATAACTACGGCAAGCTGAAGGTTCCAAACAACTCAAAGCAAGGTGGCTTACTTCAGTCAATAAAACATAACGGAACAATACATCAGCCTCACGTGACTAACTGTTTCTGCTCATTCTCGTTTATTTAAGATCACAGATATCGAAATACATCCACCAATTTTGTACTTATTTACCTGTAAACTCAACTAAATGTTGGCGCAGAAACCCTGTAAAGCTACTTTTTTTTGCACAGAAAATTCACAAGAGGAGTTATTGAGGAATCAATAAGGTATTAATAACATCTTATCAGTAATCATCCCTTTTCATGTATCTAATGTGGTTGTTTTGTGCTTTGTTTGCAGTTTTCTTAAGTTCAGCTCCTTTCTTATCCCCTTTGTTGTCAGGAGGAGCAGAACTTGGTGCCTCTTTCCAATCTTCTGGAAGTTGTGAGCACAGTGCGCAGCTTTGGCAACCGCTGCTTCAAGCAGAGCCGCTATGACAACGCCAAAGATCGCTATAAACAAGTAAACAATCAGATGCAAACATAGTGCTGTTAATTGTTCTTGTTTTGATTCACAAACTGATGGAGTGCTGTGGTGCTGTCAGTGAATCTTTTGGTGAAAATGTGCTCACCAATGGTTTCTGTGTGAACAGGGAATGACGCTGCTGGGGAACAGAGATGCTCAGACTGACTCAGAGTCGGAGATGATCAAGAAAGCTCTGCTGCCTCTCTATCTGAACCTTTCTCTCACTGAGCTCCGCTTGGAAAGGCCACACAAAGCCCTGAAATACGGCAACAAAGCCTTGGAGATTGACTCCAACAACACAAAAGCTCTTTTCCGCTGTGGACAGGTCAGATTAATCTCATGCTCTTCAGATCATCAGTTAAATTTCTACAGGTCTTTAGAGAGCAGGATAGTGAACGAGGTGTATTTTCAATCATAATGTTGGTCCAGCAGCTTACCCAGTAAGCCACTAGAGGGCTATAGTCAGCCTCTTCTCTTCTTAGTGCAACATATTGGTAATTGTTAATGCTCCTGAGAACAATTAGCCTATTATTTGTGATGATGTAATCTCCATCCCGGCAGGCGTATCTGGAGCTGCATGAGTACGAGAACGCGCAGGATTGCCTCATAACTGCCCAAGCAAAGAGACCCTTTGACAGCGATATCAACAACCTGCTGAGAAAGGTGGCAATGTAAGTCACTTTTAGTTCTTTACATTTTACAAGCTTAGAGCAGGTTAAGATAGTAGAGTGCAGTTATTGTTTTTAAATCTGTCATAGCAGGTCTTTATTGAAATTGGCAGAGCTACCATTGTCTCTCAATAAAAGGTTGTTCTGTTTTAGGTGCTATAAAGACAGTTTGGACAAACAAAAGGACCTGTACTCCAAGATGTTCAGACACTTACGGAGCAAGTGAAGCTGCAAAGATGAGTAGAAAGGTATAAAATGATGTTCCCTAATGCTTTTACCTTTAATCCCATCAATTCCCCACCTGTTTGAGTTTTACTTAGGCCCATCCAGTAACTTAATCCATTATTTTACAGCTTTAATCTCCTAGTTTTAAGCCAACAGCCTGATCTAAATCATGAATTATTTGTGTGTTGCAGATGGAGCAAAGAGTGTGATTCTCTGAAAGTTCAACTTTTTGTGTTTTGTTATGAAAGGAAATGTTCTCAGATTTGTTAACTTCAATTTGTATCATGATGACTTAAAGATTGTTCAAGCTTTTGGTAACAATGGCACTTAGAAGTGATGCTTTTGACAGATGAAGATGCTCTGGAGATTTGCATGAGTACTGTCAGGCATTCACATAGGTTCTGGTTACTTTTTTGGTGTTCAAAATAAAATGACACTTTCTGAGATATTTTGTCATTGGGCCTTTTGCAGACTACACCTTTAAATTCAGATATGATGGGTTAAGCTTGTGTTGGTGTGAAATTATTTGTTGTTAAGGATGGGTATCAAGAACCATTCCTGTTAAGAATCAATAGGAAATGGTTCAAGTTATTGACATCATTAGCTGTTATTCTTAATGATTCCCTTATTGATTATTTACATGACACTGGACAGACCTTGCGTACGCTATTCAGCTCCAACTAGCTTAGCTTAACATATAAATGACAGTTTCCAAAGAAAACTCTGATTCTGATTCATATTCAATACATTCAACGTGTTATACATCTCCTAAAGTACCACAGATGATATAGAAAACATCACGAGCTTGATGCTAACGTTGACCTGAAATTACACTGAAATGCTATTGGTTACCAAACATTGATAAAACTTAGGTTTTAAAACAGAATTTCAACTTTCAATTCAGAAACACGTCACATTTACTATTTGTGAACAATACTTTAAACTCAAAACTGTCAAAATCCTAACAGGTATATGTGGCTCATGACTGACTTCAGCATAACTACGGCAAGCTCAAGGTTCCAAACAACTTAAAGCATTATCGGGGGCCAACTACAGTCAATAACATAAAACAAAACAATACATTAACCTCACATGATGTGCACTTTTTACTTATTTTTATTCATTTACGCCCAGATATATCTAAACAAATTGATTCATTTCATATTTATTTACTTATAAACTCAATAAAATGTTGGCTCAGAAAACCTGTCAAGCTACTTTTTATACGAAAGAAAATTCATAAGAGGAATTGATAAGGAAATGGATCAATAAGAAAAATCAGTACGGACACTGGTATCAATAAAATCCTATCAGTACCCATCAATATTTGTTGTTGTTCCATGCTGAACAAACACCAGGGGGCACACTTGCTAAATTTCAGCTCCTTCAAACATCAAGCTCCTCTCATAAAAGTTCATATAAGAAAGCACAAAATGCAAAGTACTGAAGTTGTGACAAAAAAAACCCCTTCAAATAAAGTCTGCAGACTATTCAACATTATAACTGGATAACTGGAGAGTTTGAATTCTTTGTATACAGACTACGTTGATATAATGTTGAATGCATCAGAACATATTAGTGATTGAGATGCTTCACATATCGTGTAACATATCAGAGAGTGATAGCACCATTAAAAAAAGGGGGCACTGGGAGGAGTTGTGGGAGTAAGATGACAGAGGATCAGATGTGGGGAGGTGCAGATGGAGGAGCCACAGAATCTGATTGACCTCTTTGGCTAATCCACTTTCCACAGTGTGTGTGTTAAAGCAGCATCTCCTCGGCAGCACATGGCCAGCAGGTCGTGCTCTGTTAAAGACCTCTTAGCTGGACGAAGGCGCAGACAGACACAATGGTCTCCAGGCTCGTCTACTACCTTCATCTCAGGTGAGGAACCGCAGTCAGACAGGATGTGTGTGTGAGTGTGTGTGCTGATACTGATCCCTTCATAACACTGCTCATGCCTGTGTGTGTGTGTGTGTGTGTGTGTGTGTGTGTGTGTCTGCTCCTCTAACATGTATGTTGCTGTTTGAATGTGTGTGTGTGCTTGATTCTGGGCATCTTTTACATCAACTGTACCAGCTGTAACTTGGTATTTGTCGTTTTAGATGTTTATATTTAATTTATCTCTGAGTTATATGTTATAAAGACTCTACTCACCATGTTGTATTTTCACCTGGATGAATTATCTCTAACACTAACCTGAGCTTTGGTTTCAAATCAAGAGCAGAAGTGTAGACACTCTTACAGCTTTAAATAGTTTTACAGCTTTTTTCTTTGGGTAGCTGAGATTTATGTTATTCATAAGACCACACTGCCTTCTCACAAAAAAATATTTTGCAAGATTCCTGGAATACTCTTCACCCTGTAAAGCCAGGCCTAACTGAGATGTTTATTAACCCTTTTAACAAAATCCATGAAAAATATTGCTTTATCATTTCAGTCATGATATATTTCTTGTATCACATTTGACACACTGGGCAATATTGAATACTATGTTATCTATTTTATTAAAGTTTTTTAGTAAATGTACATTTATTTCATGCAGAAAACCCATATGTATATTTTTTTAAAGTGAGTTTTTCCATGTTATTCTTGCTGCAACTTCTTGAAAATCAAGCAATGATTTTCCTGAAAATATGTGAGTGGATGATTTCATGAGAGTAAACATTTTGTAAAGGGCCACAATACAACTTCAGCTGACTATAGTGATATGACAATCCTTGAGGTGGTAGAATCTGTTTTTAAAAATATTTTAAACAGGTTTTTAAAGAAAGTATTTATCATATTGATGAGATAGAGGTCCTTGAACTCATGTATCAAACATGATGCGTTTGGCTTCATAGGGTTAAAAAGCCGAATGGAAATCAAGTGTTGTCCCAAGATCCACCATGAGCATCTTTTAACAAGACTCTAATGATGTAAAGAGAATAAAGAAAGTCCCCACTCGTGATGAACTGCATTCAACTCTCATTGCAGGAAGTAAACACAATTTTTATTTTTAACGTTCTAGTGTCTGGTTTTAACTTTGAGAGCTAAGTACAGATACTTGGATCGAACCAAATGTAAAAAAAAATGGACAACAGGTTCCCTTCAGCCAAATCAGGTGAACCAGTTACGTCCAATGATAATCAACTTTAAATTGTGGCTCATAGATTATTCTCTTCGAGGAAAGTGTGGTTCTCTCCTCCAGTCTGACCCGATGTGGTCGGATTGACCCGGACAGTCCAGGAGATTACTTTTGTAACCTTGTTTAGCTGTGTGTTTGTGATGACTGTCCAAAAACTTGACAAGTTCCTTAACGAATCATGAAGGCTATTAAAGCTGCTTAATGTCAGGGCCTTATAGTCATTACAACATGCAAAATATTTCAGTGTTAAAAAGATAGTATTATAAACGTTTTATTATACAAACTTCATTATCATTACTTTAAACTATTTAAGGGTGACCTACATAAAACTCAGAAGGAAATATTTTATGGTTTATTACATAATAAATTTAAATGTAGATTTCCTTCACTCAGGTATTAATAATATGTGCATATATTTCATGTGGGTACATTTCATTCCACATAGAAGCTTTAGTTTATGACATTAGTACTTCCTTCGCTAACCAAAATGAATTCTGACAGCAAGAAGCGTCATATGCAAGTTAAACCTGAAACCTGTTTGCCATCCAGAGGAAACTTGGGCAGATGCCAGATGCTCCTGTTTTTGGTTTAGCTTGAATATGAAGCTCTGGATACTTTCTACAATCAGGATTTATTTTGGGTAGCAAAGGAATTAGTAATATCATAAATGAACTTATATGTGGAATGAAATGTACCCACATGTAATGTACACAAATCTGATACATACATCTAATTTATACCTGAGGGAAGAACATTTAAATTTGCATTGAATTTATCATGTAATAAATCTTGAATTATTTCCTCCTGAACTTTGCTGGCTCATCTTTTATTATTATTATTACTTGTTGATACATATTGTGGAAATAAGTTTTGTTACAGCAGCTTAAATGAAAGAAACTAAGTGCAAAATGCAAGCTCCTTAAAAACAAAGGAATTTGCCATATTAGCAACTATGCAGCAAATGAAATAATAAAAAGAGTAACAACAATAATGAGAATGGAATAAGAACAACATGTGCAATAGTGTAATGAGTGGAGTAATGCTTTGAGTTCAGCTCTGTTTGCCTCAGGTAGTGGTCTTATACTTAATTGAATTTTTTTTGGCTCATATTGAGTCAAATTTTGAGATAGAAAGTCAACATTCTCAGCAAACAGTTGAAATTTTAAAATGAAAAGTCAAAATTATGAGGAAAAAAAGTCAAAAATTAAGAGAAAAAAGTCAACGCCTCGAGATGAGAAATCAAAATTTTGGAAATAAGATCAAATTTGGAGACAAATGTTTAGAAAATTTCGTCAATTTTGAGATCAGTCTAAATTCCAGGATGACGATTAAATTTATAGATAAAAAGTTAAAATTCTGGGGGAAAAAACTCAAAATTTTGAGATAATGAAATCATATTTTTGATAAATAAAGTAAAAATTATCTGAAAAAGTCAAGATTTACAAATAAAGAGTCAAAATACTGAGATTGAACCAGAAGTTATGACTTTTAATCTCACAAATTTGACTTTTTATCATTAAATTTCGACTCAATATTGACAATAGAAATTAGAACACAGCCATTTTTTCCCCTTTTTTTTTTTTTTTTTTTTTTTTTTTTTTTTTTTATTTTTTTTTTTTTTTTTTTTTTTTTTTTTTTTTTTGAACTGTCAGGAATTGGCTCGCGTTAATAATTTGTAGAGATGTCTCCTTTACACGTGTGAAAAAGTTGCTTCTGTAGCCTCCATTGACCCTCGTTTCAGGAAGTAGTCGGTACCCTCTCTGAGCAGAAGGGGGCGTCATCACCTGTGAAACTTTGCCCTGTGGTAACCGACCAATCCCGGCGCTGTGGTTTATGTGAGTCCAGCCCCTGTGACTCCAGCTACTCACACACACACACACACACACACTCACACACACTCAGAGTGGAGAACAGACGGATACAAAGTTGCGGAGAAAGAGGAGAAGAGAGAGAAGTCAGGAGGAGAGAATGACGTCAGAGTGAGTCTGCTGTAAAAATGGAAGTTATATCGGTGGATTTATGGCGTAGGTAGGAAGGTTTTATCCTGGAGAGAATAGGTCGTGGTTGGATGTGAAGAAAGAAGAACCGGAGCAGAAACATGAGTCGGCAGCAGCAGCCACAGGGAGTGGTTTTAACCGGTTACCACAGCAACGCTGAACTATTGCCGAAAACTGGACCGTGTGCCTCGAGCCCTCCATCAACGCAGGGGCACGAGCCCAACCTGAACAGGTGTGACTTATCAATGTTGTTATCACTGGAAATGAGGGCAGGAGCAGCAGCGGCTAAAGGTTTCTGTTTATGTGAGGGAGAGAGCAAAGGTCACAGTGGAAGTGTTAGTCCTCATTTTTAACACTGAGAGCTTCTTTATCCTGGAGAAAACTAAAACTAAAAGAAAACTTTCACCTTTCTGGTTGTTTTCGGGTCAATTAGCCTGATCTGAACAGGTATTTTATCATAACTTTGGTTTTCTTTCATAGAATTGATTGCAAATTACATGGATGGTTCCATGTAATGCTTTTAGCTATGACTGTTATTGTTAAATTATGTATGTTTTTTTTTTATATATATATAAAAAAAATCCTGCCATCACTTTATCTGTCTGTGATTATACTAGGGCTGAACTATATGGGCAAAATTTCATATCCCAATATTAATGCCAGATATTTAGATATCAATACGATACAATATGACTCTGGGTTAAATGAAAACTAAGCATTTTTCAGAAAAGTAAAAGCATCATAATATAACAGGATGTGGAAAATGCAGTTAATTGATCAGAGTTCACTGTCAGTCATCAACATTAACAGAAAGTCAACAATAATAATGCAGCTCGCTGAGGTTTACATGCAGGGTGAACTGGGAAAATCTACATCATTGATATCATCAGTATTGGGATGTTAATATCTTGAATTTTTATTTCTCAATATCAAATCGATAATGATATATCTTTCAGGTCTACATAATACATAAGAATTTTAGCTTTTTTCTACTTAAAGAAGAGGTATACTGTATGTGAATAAGGTTTATCATACCATCTGTCATAAAAGTAATAACTAAACACATGTGAATATGTTGGAAATATCTTCCCAAAAAAAGTAGGAAAAAAATTTAGGGAATTTTTTCATCTTTTACTTTCTAAGCAGTCAGAATAGACAGTGCAAAGTAAATCTAAAAACATCAGGAGGGTTAAAAATATTGTGCTATAGTCAATAACCAACTTCATAGAAGAGTCTGAATCATTTCACCCAGACGGGACCGACATGTTTGTCACTCTTGGCCTCAGGCTATGTTTTATTTTTCCTATAAGCATATTCATAATCAGCAGTTTCACCATGACTTTGGAAAACCACCGTAGCTCTAAAGCAAATCTTGCATTTTCCCAATGATGAGCTAAAGAATTTGTCACAAAGTTAAAGGGACTGTGAGAACTTTTTAAGTGATCATGAAAAAGCCTAATTTCTTGATACATGCCAAATGAAAATTCACAACTTGAAATGACTTTATCGCCGCTGAAATAAGTTATTTCTAAATGCTTTTTTTCAGTGTACTGATCTGACAGCTTAACAGGAGAGTAATAGAGCATGGGCTAAAGGCTAAAACATGAGCGATGATTTATGTTTTGCTTTAAACATGATAGTGCCTGCAGTTCTATAATTTCTGGAAGTTATGATAATCGTGACTCAACAAATAAATGTTTTGTATACTTAAATTATTGCCTGAAAAATCTGACTTGAAAGAAAAGTTACAAGTTGCATTTATTGTAAAAATGACGCTTGGGCCGAAGCTGAGACACATTTAGTTTCCAGTACAGCTCCAATTTCTCCCATTAAATGTTAACCCGTCTGGCAGCTTCTTACAGTGAGGAAAACACACATTTTGAGTCACTGTCCCTGAGACAACGCTCAACAAGAAATGCACTCTCTCGGAAACAACCGCCCAGTCTCCGTCCTTTATTTATAACAGCACATTTGTTTATTCCTCTGCGTCTGTGAGTTCGTCCAGTTCATGTTTAGACCTGCAAACAACCACGGTCAACAACCCTGGTGTGCTGTAAGCAAATAACAGAGTGCTGCAGCATTTAGATGGACACACCTGCATCCATGTGTGTGTGTGTACTGTATATTTATGTGAGTGTGTGTGTGTGTGTGTGTGTGTGTGTGTGTGTTCCAGATGGCTTGTCCAGCTAGCTGCAGAAAAACAGGATCACGTTTCAGTCTGCCTTTGTCTCACCTCCCACAGGAGAGTGTGAGTGTCCTGTCTAGGCTGACGTTAAGGCTTAGTTTGGTGCTCATTGTTTCCCTCGTTAGGAAATGAGAGACAGAGGAACACAGACAGACAGACAGAGAGGAAGCTTCTGAACTTTTTCCATCAGTGGACATTCAAGTTTTCGGTCCTGAGTTTTGCACATGGATCATTTTTGAATTTTGGCGCTCTGAGCTTAATAACGAGGCAGCGTGTCTCTGTTGGGTTTTCCACAGTGATTTAGTGTTTCCTCATTCCTTTCTGTAGCACGGCTGAGTCAAAGGTAGTCAGTCGACACACATGGTTTGAATTAATTCACCCCGTGGTGCAAGAGAGAGGCAGCAGAAACACAATACTGCACAGGAAGTGACATCTGTCGAAAGGAAGAGGAGCTGTGAAAGGTTACAAGATCCCAAACCGGCAGCTAAGGAAATACACTCTGGATGACCAGGACTCCCTGACACGCTTAAAGAAAAACGACGTTATTGAGAAAACAGATGTTAAGATGGCAACAATGTGGCACAAAGAAGAGAGAGAATCGGACAAAAAAAGGCATTAATCTCACATTTGCAGTCAAATTTGATCAATTGATTCACGAGTCAGTGTGTCATTGCTGAGACCAGTTACTGTGAGAGGAGCACAGTCAGCCTCTGTTTCCCACAGAGAGCAGCTGGCACCTGTTAGTATGAATAGGAATACCACAAACACAATGCTTATCCTTCTTCCCACTCTTGTGCTGACAGCAAAACATCCTCAGCTGTCCATTGTTAAAACAAATCCATCTCGAATGCTTGAGGAGGTTTAAAAACCCTCTTAAACATTGAGACTCAAGTTGCGTAATAAAGCCAGTCTCCTTTTTTGGTCAAGGTTTGCTTCAAGATTGATAGAAGCTTACTCGAAGACAAATATAGATTTTAAAAAGACATTGATCTAAAACCTGAACTTAGTCTTAATGTTTTCGGACATTTGTGTTACCACAACGTAAATACTAGCGATAGGAATGAACAGTAAACCCTGTACTCTATTAAGCAAATTACCTGTGAGCACCTGAGTACTCACACATCATTATTATTTTTTAAATCGTAAACAAAATAAAGATTCATAGGACTCGTAGCTGTTGTTCTCCATGATGGTGGGTTTTACTTTGCCTCGCCATCAGCTCTCTGAAGCCTTTTCCCTCCACAAAACTTAATAGGGAGCATTTCTGCAATTTAGCAGACTAATCTTCTCCACTCTTGACAAAGTGTGCTTACATGGCTGGCAAAAGAAAATGATGATAACAGACTTTCTGTTTTCTGTTTTAGCTGTTTTCTCCAACTAGTATTTTGCATTTATTCTGTGCTGTGGTTTTTGCTTGTTTGTCTATTAATCTGTAAAGTGTCTTTTAGAATTTTGAAAAGCCCTATACAAAATAAATTAATTAGTATTAGTAGTATTTCTATGGTTTGCAAGTTCAACGCTACAAATCTTGCACTGCACATTAACTTAATTGTTTTTGTCAAAGTACTTCCAGACATCACTTTTCTTGACTAACTAGTCGCAAGTGTAGCATAAGGTTCTGTATTTGTTGAGGTTTTGCTTTCGGTGTCATTATATGTTCCTAGAGAGTTGCCGTCGCTGCCATGAAACAGTTGCTTTTGCTGAAATCTGACTTGGTGTGATGAAGCTATGAACGAGACCTCATATGTTTGTATCCCGTCCATTATTTTCCTACCTGGTGCTGAGGAATTTTCTGGAAGCTTGACCACTTGACGAAGAAAACTCAGGAGACTCAGATGACTTAAGTTGAAAAGGTTTATGTAGCTCGATCGAGGAGAAGAGACAGACAGTACACTTGGATGCGCAGTGTAGTGCAGAGTCAATTCTGCCAGACCTCTCTGTGTATTCAGTATTTATCATTTCTGAAGGTTGTTATGTCTTTTTAGGAGACCAATGAGTTCAGCTTAGGATGTCGCTCTCATCCTGATACAAGAGAAACAGTCCTCACTTTGGAAGAATACGGGAATGTGTGTATCTAAGGCTAAATACAGGGCTGTGACTATGTTTGAGACATACAGAGGAAATTAAGGTAATAATTATGTAGAATAATAAGGAATTAGGAAAATTCCATGACACCTGGTATATTCAGTTAGGTGAACAAAAAGCTGAGTAACACATGTAACGCTGTAAGAGTTCAGGTTTTGTAGCCAAAAGCAGCGCTTCCACAGCTGCTCCAGTTACAAAATGTAACTTGAAATATGGATTTAATGAGTCCTCATACCCATTCACATTAAATACAGTCACTACTTGTATTTGTTGCATCCTGAATTTAAAGCGTATACTGAAAATGTATACGACTGGATAATTTTTTTTTTTATTTTGGTTCAGTTCAGTTCTTGACATCTCAGCTCACACCGCACTCGCTCTGCTGAAGCTGCTCTTTGTTGGCTGATTTAGTCTCCTTCTATCCCGGTTTGTGCCTCTCAATGCTGGATTTACTTTTGTAAGCAGTTTGGTTTCTGCACACACAAACACATACACACACATTTGCATGACCACACACTCACGCCTTGTTTTCAGGCGGCAGCTCTGAGCAGCTTGTGAAAAGTGCATGGATAAAGGTACAAAGAGTAGAACAATAACACGCAGAGCTGAGGTACTGTTTTCCCAAAAAGTCTATGTGCAAAAATGTATGAATGTGTGAAAATGTGTTTGTTTTACACACAAAAGCAGCTCACCTGACTTCACTGTGAGTTTGTGCACAAGAGCAAAGTCATGGTTACCATTGATTGAACCACTTGTTTGCATTTTTTTGTTTTCCCCTCACTTATGAGCGGGGGTATAACCACTTTAAATCACACACACTCACACATTTGTATGATTTATTTGCAAAGAGGAAGCATGTATGTGTTACACGTGCTGAAAGAACCACTAAGTGTTTCAATGTGGAAACTGGGACGCTTAATTTTTAACACATTGTAAACATGTTAACTGAACTATAGGATCCTTGTTAAAGGTGAAACAAGGTATAAGTGTCGCAGTTAATCATGTAGAGATTAAGTGTGACATCAGAATCTCCTATAGCTACATTTTATTGCTTTTGATCTTTGTAATGTTGGTAATATAAATTACTTTCAAAATTATTTCCACTGCATATATATACCCATAAACCTGGAAATAGAGCACTACCCAGATCACAGCTTTTTAAGGCACATTATTGGTACATTTACATGTACACAGCGATCCAACCAAGGTCATAGCTGATTGTAAAGTCACACCAGGGGATCAGGTCTTGTCTGCGTATGCATGAGAAACAGAAAGTTAGTCTTTAGGCCGAGAACATCTCGCTCTGCTTCCATAGGTGTCGCCGCGTCCATTTTTTCAAAAAAGCGAAGCTGCATGTGTATCAAACTAGTTCCTATTCACCCGATGAGGGAAACAACATACTCATGGCGATGGCCGAGATGTGCAGCTGTGTTCCTTTCATACGAAGCATATTAATTCAATTCATCATGATATTTGTTTGTTGAGTTGGAGCGCAGCAACCCGATTTCGTGTGGTCATCTACTTCCTCTTCTGGGTGAAATAATCTTGTGGTAATAACAATCACATTATCTACATGTGTCAATCAAGCTTTGCTCAGTCCTTTCTTGGTCCGACCAAGCTGATAGTCTGATTTCTCACACTGCATGTGAACATCCTGAGTGTTAAACAAATACTAATTCTGGCTAATACTGATACTTTAGGTGAGAAATAAAACATTTACAGAAAAAAAGTTCATCTTGTTTGTTCAAATGATTGGCAGCAGATCATTTTACACAAGGAATGTAAAAAAAAAAAAAGACTCCCTAACTTAAACTGAACATGTTTGTCTTTTTGTCCTGATCCAACATTTTACATTAGAGCTATTCAGGTTTTCGTGCTCGTGAAAAATCATCAACTTTGGTCAACCTCTCCTGGCCGTGCCCATTGAGCTACAAAAAAATCTTTTAATAACTTTTCACGGTCAGTGTTTCTGGTATACACATATCCAATATGAAGATAATAGGACAAATAATGTGGGAGGGATTTGTTCAAAGATAAAAATAAATCTAATTTCTAATCTCTCTCTTGGAATTGACTATGATTGCAAGAGACTTTTTTGTGGAGCCCTAATAAGGAAATCATCACAAACATGAAGTTTATTCTCTAACTGTTCACAGCTGAGTAACAATAATTGTGTACATAGGTCAATCTGGACCAGAGTGTTGAAGGTTTTATTTCAGAGAGCCCCTTGACCTCATGAACGTAATAAAAATAGCACAAAAATAAGCCTTGGAGGAACTCACCAGTTAAGTGTATCAAGAACTCAATCTCATGTTTATTCATAGAGGGTATAGGGAAATGGATGTTTTCAATCTCTTACAAAGTTTAGTTAACAAAGGTGTTAAAATACTCGTACTTGTGTAAAGGTGTGTGTGTTTGTTTGCCAGTGTGTGATTTATGGCTCTTCAGACTGTTTCTCTCCATTTAAATCAATGATTAACTCCCCTAAGTTTATGCCTGCACCCAGGGTAAACACGTCATCTCGAGTTTATGTTAAAACAAGAACATTTCTGCCATTCCTTATGAATGAAAACATCTTGAGGTGTTAGGGAATACTTGTTTTGCTGTTAGGTAAACACAGAGGAGTCAGACGGCATGTTTGGACTTTGGAGAAATCCCACCAGAGGACGAAGAGATGTGCTAGAGAACAAGGAGGAATGTGTGGGGGGGACGGGAGGAAAGAAGGGTGAGATACAAAGTCCAGAGGAAAGGGAAGAGAGAGACAAAAACCTCAGGGTGAAATGGAGGAGGAAGCAAGTGAAATACCTGATGGTCTTTGATGAAACCAGATCAAAGTGTTGTGCCTGTATTTACCACTAAAGCTTCATTAGTGTGTGTGTGTCAGGAAGTCTGTGGCGGTATGTGACCTCAGCTCCCAGCAGGATCCTTCAGGCTAATACTCCTCTTTTAATGCCAAACTAATTAATTCAGGACATTAACTCCATGCTGTTTTTGTTTGACCGCCAAGTTAGCTTCACAGGATATTTTCATCTCTGATAAGAAACTTAAACAACACAAGGAGAGTTTTTCTTCCGGTGTTTCCTGAGACAGCTGGTTGGTTTCATCTCAGTGTGATGATCATTGACCTAAACTGAGTTTGCCTGTTTCAGAGGTTATCGTGCAGGGCTTGAATTATGAACAGTTCAACTGTCAAATACACTGCTCTGTATTTTCTGTTGGGGTCATTGTGACCAGAACGATGATTGGAATGAGACAAAGAAACTCCTCTCCCCTCGGGTTTAAACTCAAACCATATCTCTTCTCAGTCTTTGATAACTCGACAGCTTCAAGTGGATGGTGAACACAGAGGGAGAGAGAATGTGCTGAGTTAGAGAGTGTCACTTCCTGTCTCAACAAAGAGAGCATTTAGTCTGATGGTGTCAAAGCCATGAAGAGATCTCCTGTTTGAAAACCAAATTATTTTTATTCTCAGATTATCACCAGCTAGCAGTGTTTTGCAAGACTTTACAGGATGCAATGGATTGGAGGTTTTATCTCTGAGCTGTGTTATATTCATGATTCTGATTGGTCAATACCCTTACGAAAGTGAACGTCCAATAAATAGTGCTGAGGACATTAGGTCAGAAATGTCAGCTGTAATATTCCTGCTGAATTCATTTAGTCTAAGGTTGTTGTCAATGAAAAATTTCAAGTAATATTAACCCTGTGGTGCATCGTGGTCACTACAGTGGACACCTATTTAAAACTTATTTACTCCTAAATTCAATGGTTCATGTGGTGGAAATTCATATTAGCCTGTGTCAGAATATTTTTATTCTTCTTAAGACCTGAAAAGATGTTTTCATTTTTTTTTTCTCAAACGTATATATTTTTTGAACATGTTATAGACAAACATTTGAGGGTGAAAAAGCTGATAAACCATAAATTAATCAGTGTTAAAATGGATGAAAGAGAGTTAGAATGTTTTGCAAAACATTATAAAAAAGATTATTCATGAAATTACCAAATAAAAAAGAAAAAAAAGTCATGTTTACGTACAGTTCACACTGTTTTGTGTTGAATGCTCAGTTACAAATATTTGAAAAAAAAAAAATTGGAAAACTTTTTTTCATGCTTTAAGACAAATAAAAACACTCAAGGGAAAAATCCTGGCACTGACTTTCATAATTCATGCATCAGAGGGTAATATAATAACAGACTTGGCTGCAAATTGGAGTGTAAAGTTAAAGCAGCTGTAAGGAGAATCTGTATGAAGTGGATTCACACAAACTGTCATAGTGTATTTGTTATGATAGTAAAAGTAGATTGGATCTCCTTTTTAACACTACTTTTCTTTGTTCAAGACAACTTTTTACTGAATACAATGTGACGAAGTAATGTATTCATCAACAATATAATGTATTCAACAACAAGCAAAGTTTTTAAGTTAGTTAAGTTGCCGTCTACATTCAGCAGAAAGGTTTCTGAGACATATTGCACTTGCAAATAATCTTGCACTTTCCAAGATTTAAAATCTTACTTTAAGACATGCTAGATAAAATATCTTGGTTTAATGTTTTTTTTAACTTATTTTTAGCATTTAAAACTATGTTAGATCTCAAAAAAAGCATGAATGTTTCAATTTTGTCTTAATTAGTCTGAGAATCCTAGAATGAGTGGATAACTGTTAAAACAAGTTACTTTGGTTTTCTCACATGTAATTTCATAACATTAAAACTTGTTTCAAGATTTAGCTCTACCTCAAGTTGCTTGATTTAAGAATAACACAGAAAATCATCTTTTTAAGACACAGTTTATTTAGCTAATAGCTAAGAATTTTACAAACCCATGCTCAAAAATCAAGAATTACCTTAATCATACTTCTCTAATTCTAAGTAGTTTTGACTTTAAAAAGTGATATTTTTCATTCCATTTGCCAAAATTAAGAATATAAGAAGCATGAAACTAGATTCTATTGCTCATATTCAGTATATTTCACTTAAAATTCTTCTTCAGGAAGTTTGTTTTCAAGTATTTTAATCTGAAAATGAGCATTTTCTTCTTGTTTTAAGATCTGAGAATACTTATCAAGGTCATCTTGTTTTTAGATTTATCAGTCTTATTTCAAGATTTCTAGTCAAGTGAAATTATCTTGCTGCATGGACGGATAATTTCACTAGTTTTAAGATATTTTTCCATCAAATTTAGTATTTTTATCTTATATTCAGACTCCCTTTTTGCAGTGTGGTACCGTGTAATGTCAGTGAATCCTGATTATGTCCTGCCAGTACTCATTTTCCAAGCAGAGCAAACATAACCTCACTCTTCTTGTTATTAATAGACTCTTAGGTTTATGTTTTGGGACTTTCATTTACGCTTCACAAGACATAGTAGTTATTTAAGTACAATTCGATAACACAATGTTACTCTGTTCTTTTGTTTCTGTGTCGGTTTTGCTGCGTCTACTTTTAATTTGTGTTCCCAATATTTTGGCAGTGTTTCATAAGTTCCATGATGGCACACAACATCGTAACAATAATGAAAATATGAGACTCTGCTTTGCCTCCAGGAGTGTCTGTGTATGAAATAAATATGAGACGAACACCTGTATGGACTCATCTTTACTAGAATTGGCTCTGACAGTTTTAGCTTGGCAACACTAAATAACACCATCCACTACATGCTGAGATGAGCTGAAAGTGTGAAGTTGGCAAACAGGAGTCCCTGCTGTGTGAGCGCTGCTATTCTTAGTCCCTGGCTGAAAATTCAACACACTGCTGTCTCGTCTTCAGGGATAGACTCTGACCGACTTCTGTCCATCTGACTCACTGACCAACAAGTGTCACAAGCTCGCTCTGCCCCCTGTTGTGCTTCTTTGTCAACACTTTATCATGCCAGTAGACGGAGTATAAGAAGTAGAGCCCGACCTATTTGGGGCCGATGCTGATGCTGATACTGGGGGCAAAAGAAAGCTGATATCCGATATATCTGCCGATGTCCCACATAATTGCTGATATAGGAAATTAGAACAGATATACACAGGATAGATACTGTACATGAACACAAATTGTTATAATACCCGAAATATGATTTTGGGTATAACACAGCAACATTAATATTACATTTTTTATTAGAAATGGGGGGATGTATGTATTGACAGGAGCATTTATCTCTGTTTGTTTTGCAAAAAAGCGTCTTCCACGACTTCAGAGCGCCATATTATCGTCTTATGTTAGGTAATAGTGGATGTGTGAATTAACAGTAGCATTTATCATTGGCAGAGTGCAGCATGCAGACTGACACAGACACACAGGAGCAGGGACAACACAATGTTATACATCAGCTACATAATGGCCAATGTCAATTAATCGGTGACACGCTATAATCGACCCAATTAATCGATCTTATAAAAAGCACTTTTGGTTATTAGAGGGTTTAAACTTCAAGACCCTTGAATGTGTGATGAATAGATGCTGTTCAGAGGCATCTAAACCAGGATTTAAGGGAAACAGGAAGAGATATGTGAAATAATCAAGCAATGTTATGTTTTTTTTTTTGTCTCTTTCTAGTCGCAGAACAGGCCACTATGCGGTCCAACAGAACCCAAACACACTTCATGGGGACAGATATGGACCTTCAACAACACCCAGATGTACAAAATCCACCAGCACTGACCCGTTATCACAATCCACGTCGAGTTCAGTTCCTTGCCCGAAGTCGCAGTCGTCCTACAGCCCCAAACCAGGCTCCAGCCCCAGACACAGTCCTGTTTCCAGGTCCAGAGCACGGCCTCCATATCAGCGCTACAACTCCCAAGTAGGTTGTGAAAAATCAGTGCAGATTCTCCAAGCTTCTTACTTTTCGAACTCGTCAGATTAAAATTGATTCGCTAGCTTTGTGCTTTTATGACCTTTACTGATGCTATGAAGGCAGCATGTTCTCAGCCTCTTATGTGTAGGTGATTCATTCATTAGGATGATGTTGTCAAAGTATAAACAGTAACATCTTAATCAAAATTCAGAATGCTATACTGCATTAGAAAGTTTAGATTCTTCACATTTCAGTCACTGAGTTTGTTTTACAGTTTTCTTGACCAACAAAAACTAATTAGTGATAGAATAACTCTGATTGTGATCAATACAACTGGGACGTCCTACCTGTTTGGGGTCATTACGTCACATCCTGACGCCCGTACCCTGAATATTCACTCTCCTTTCCACCAGAGGAATCCAGAGTTTAAACATATCAAAAGTGTTGCCTCATCAAATTATTCCAAGTGGTGAAATTACTCCTGCGAAGTCCATTCTCATAAATAACAAAAGCTTTTCAGTCTTACAGTATTTCCTCCTAAATGTGTATATGGCGAATCTGGGTGCGTTTGATTTCTTTAGGGTTCCAGCTACGAGACAAAAGTGACCCCATCATATTCTGTGAAAATGTTGCATCCATTTCAAAATGAGGAAATATTGCACGAAAACAATAAAGTTTATCAGTTTGAACATTAAATATCTTGTCTTCCAATATCTTGGATTTGCAAATACCTATATTCTGTTTTTATTTACATTTTAGATAACGTCCCAACCTCATTGGAATTGTGGTTTGTAAATAGGGTTTGGTTGGCAGCCATACAACGACTGTAAGTCATTAGTTTCAGAGACTGTGTGCTCTCAGAGAGGATGTATTTCAGTTTCTGGGGATTTCCTGAAGATTTGTGGGCTTTAATGCTGGTTTTCAAATACAAACCAGAAATAAGTCAACTTAAACGCCTTATTTGGAGAAGCAGAATGAGCTGCAGAAGCTGTGATGTCTGTTTAAATATGAAATGATATTTATGAGACTGTGAGTTTTTCCCTTTTTTTCTGTATGTATTTGAGAAGCCGTGCAGCCAGTTGTGACCATTCTGGGGACTTGTTCAGACTGGTTGTGAATTCTTTGCCGGCCTCTCTTATCTTTTTACATAAATCTACAGATTTTTTTCTTCCTCTTCTGAAGAGAAAACCACTGTTCAGATACAATGAGCTCATGATCATTTCGTCCATTTTGCTACGCACCTTTGCAGGATTCTCTGGACGAGCTGGAGATGGACGACTATTGGAAGGAGGTCGAGCACATCACGAGCTCAGGTGGAGGATCAGGCAGGGGGGAAACTGGGGGAGAAGGAGACGTTCATGAAGAAGAGCAGCAGAAGATTCCTGAGGGTGAGCTACACAGCTGAAAAAGACAGATTTTCTCTTTTCTCTTGGGATGTTTTCAGGAAAAAAATAAGTTTCTGTAGTAACACCACAAACTTATACAGACATCTTATTTTGAATTAATTTACTTGAACCTAAAATAGGTAACTACATAAAGACATAAAGACACAACTGTTGAAAATATAGAGTTCAACAAATTTATTAGACTAATGTAAGTTGTGTGCCACCACTGCCCTAAATTAAATGGATAGAAACACTAATTTCAGTGGTTGCATATTATTGTTTATGAACTTTGACAAGCTGCTTTTCTATGTAAACAGTATTGATATTGGAAATACTGGCCCTGTATTTACTTGGTATCAGATCAATATAGAATTTTGTAGTATTGCACAACACTACTTTGGACTCAGGCTATTGTTTATGTCCGTTTTGTTATGTTTGTTGTTTTCGTTATGTCGCTGAGAGACTGTTTTTTGGTCTAGGCATGATAGCTTTGCACAAAGGTGGCTTGCAGGAGCTATAGATCATATGCACTATACATTTTTTTTACACTGGGCTGAATTTTTTTGGTTAGGCGTATTCATGTTTATCTCAAATTGAAGGCTTGAAATTAGGGGTTTAACGCAAGGAAGAAAGAAAGAATGATGCTCAGGGTTTCAAGCAGTCGGGCTCGAGCTGTAATTACTTGAATGTAAAAAGTCAATTTTTCTTCTCTTAGTTTCTAAAATTCTCAAATTTAAGTGTGGAATGAATTAGTGAGACCTTGAGAATCTACTTTCTGTTTATCATGATCACTCTGCTTGTGTTAGTTAACATCCTCCACATGAGACGTGGTCAGGTCTTGTGTATATTTATGAGTCTTATCCAGCTTGTTTATAGAATCTATTGTTCTTTAAAGCAAACTCAATCTTCCTGTACATGTGTTCAGTATTTCTGTGGTTCCTCCTTTCCCTTTCCTCCCCCTCAAGGACGGCCCTGAATGTCTTTTGCCTCCCTCTTCATTTTTAACAATAGTGACTTCACTTCAATCACCATTCCCCCTTCACAAAGGGATGAACAATGTCAGGAAAAATAAGTCTTATCTTGTTTTTTGTTTTTCTATTTTCCCCTCTCTCACTTTCTCTTTCAGAGGGCGAACAGGAGGAGGCGTGGCTAACAGAGGCAGGCCTAGCACGACTTTTTGATGATTCACTGGCAGCTGACCAGGACCAGGTATCAATCATCGTCCTCTTATTCAAACAGACCTGAGACATGACTAAGCAGTTTCATATTTCTACTTCAGCGGTTTTAGTGCTCTGCTCTGTTTGCTTGTGCTTTCTGCTGTGAGTTCGACCACGTTTTACAGAAAAGACTCACAGACTGACTGGAGAAAACTTAACAGAAAGATCTTGTGTTTAAATATTGTGGAGTCATGCCTGATTTTTGTTGGTTGACAGGAAGAAGACAGCGCAGTTTTCCTGTCCACCCTCACCAGAACTCAAGCAGCAGCTGTAGAAAGACGTGTGACATCACTGCAGCAGACGCTACGAAGACGCAATCGACAACACGTCCCTGATGTCAGAGACATATTCAGGCCGCCTGAAAAGGTCAGGAGACGCACACTCACACATAAAGACAAACTATCATCACAAAACACACGATATAAACTTAAAATCAGGAGAAATTACACTAAGATGTTACACTGCTTTGTTTCATTCGACACAGTCACACAACAAATGGTTTATTTTTCAGCAAAATGTTCTTCATTGAAACATTTTAACCTCCTTAACTGGTGATAGCCCTGTTAGCCATGTGTGTAAATAACATCATGCTACTCTGCCAGTATTTCTTCTGCTGCTGTGTAAGTGATCTGATAATCCCTGTAAGGATGGATGGAGGGACAGATTGATGTCATTTCTTCTTAGCTTACAGGACGTCATCCTTACATCCTTCTTCTTGGCTCGTAGGGAACACTGGGTCTAGCACCAGTTAGCGTTGGCTTGCTACAAGCTGCCAACATCTGATTTCATTATTAAACAATGCAAACAAAGGATATCTGGACACACACAGAAATAGTAAAAACGCCACTGAAAAAGCAAATAGTGTGGTATTGATGGCCGACAAATTAGCCACAAAAAGTAATGATAGGCTCCAAATGTAAAGATAAGTAAAAAGTGCATGTCATGCTTTTAACATATAGGTTTTCATGCTTGGTGCTGATTTATGTTGCTCCTGTTTTAGTTACATAAAGACTTAGTCCATCAGAAGTGTTTATTCCAGTTCTAGCAAGACTGTTCTGATCGCTTATAAGGATGCTTGCTACTTATGGTATTTGTTGAACCATTTTTTCACTATTCATTTCGGCCAAAATACACCTGATGTGTCTCTGGTCTGACTCCGCTCCATCACAGAACAGATAAGTTTCTACTTAAGTCATTGTGTCAGCACCAGGTCCACTCTGTTGTGGTTCAGCTGCGTCCCAGCTCCCTCAGGTCACAGCTGATAAACAATCCTCCTAATTTTCCCATTGCGGGTGCAGTGATGCATTGATTTACAAAAAGCAGAGTGAGCAGGATTTCAAGTCATGTAGTCAAACCACCTAAAAACACACAGTGACTTAGTAAAACAAAACAAACAGCAGCTTTTCTGAAAGTGTTTTTTTGGATGCCGACTATATCTTTGCTCACCTTACCAAACCACAAGTGTAATGATCACTCCTAAAGAATTTGATGATTATTGTATTATCAGTGTGTTTTGAGGTGATAAAACTGTTAAATTGTGACAGAACTTTGAAGTCATGACAAAAATACTGATGATGATGCTGCTCCTCCTTCCTCTTTGAATAGCATGAAGCAGAAACCCTGCACATCCCAGAAATTTCACAATTCCCTTTTTTCAGACCACAAGGGATGAAACATTAACTGTTTGTTGCTATTTCTCTTGATTTGCTGTTATTATAAGCAAATTGCCAAGCTGTTTGTGACACAATCAAATCCAACTCCGCATCTGCAAAATCATCCGCTTGGTCGATCGGCTTTGCCAGATTTAGTAAAATTCTGCTTCTTTGAACTTTTCCAGTCAGCAGATTTGCTTTTTTTAACTATGACAAACAGTTTGTCCACTAATTAACAGACAGGATAATGTGTAACATAAAGAATGTGACAGGGAGAAAGCACAAAGACCTAATGTAATGTGTGACACTATTACACAGTGCACTGTACAGACCTTTGTCTCTGTTTCTGTCTCTGTGCCACAGGATGAAGAGCCAGCTAAACTCAAAAGAGGAAGTGTGAATGGGCAAAAAGATGTCACCTCAGCTGGTATGTGCATCACACTCCCACAGACACACACACACATACACATCCAGTATGAGTCAGAGATGAACTGAAGCCCAGATTAACTTCTGCCTAGCAACTTATCAACACATGATGACAACAATCACATGAAAATATACAACAAATGCAGATAGAAACAATCCAATACAGAAGCTTTTTATGTTTATAGGTGCAATAAAGTCTTCAATGCTTTCCCTCCATTTTCAACAAGCATTAAAATACTTTGAAAAATGTGAAAAGATAAAGTCCAGGCTGATGTTTACTCCATTAAAGTGAAGCGGCCGTCCTCCTTTTCTTCCTCTATCTGCTGGGGCCTCTTAACAGCGGTGTTATAAACGATAGAGAAGCTCTTTCAACTGTCCATCTCTGTGTTTATAAAACTGCACTTAACTTCCATAAACATCCCTCACGACTGCACTCAAACACAACTCTCCCCTACCACATCTTCAGTTTCCCCGTGTTTTTTTTGTTTTTGTCTGTGTCTCTACAGAAATAGAGACCGAACTGAATGTGGAAGTAGCTTTTTCAGAGCAGGCGCTCACTTACAGGGACAACCACCAAAGGTTAAAGGTCAACACGGGCCCCAGCTCACCTGATGACAAACTCCCGGTGAGTCACATACCTGTAAACACACACACACACACACACACACACACACACACACACACACAAACTGCTAATGCTAAGGTTGAATCAGCGCTCGTGTTGTGCAACTATAAATAGTTTTGTGGGTCAATGATTGTCAGATATAGCAGATACAGAGATCTGAGACAGTTTGTACTGCTGCTTTTTATGAGTCTTTAGGTGTGATTAAAATTTTTACAAGCCTCATAATTTGCTCAAGTATGTTTCTGAATGGTTTCAGCTTGTGTTGACATAAGTTAAGTTTGGTCACATTGTTCAGGCTTCTTCAACAGTTTGACCTTGTGTTAAAAGCAGGAGTGGGAGCTAAATTCTCGAAAGTGTCAACATGTGATTTAATATAAGCCATATATAGCCAGTTCAATGTAGTTTAACGGTGAAGTTGGTCCGTGAGGCATGCAAGCTGTGTTTCACATCAGCAGAAAGTTATTGTTATTACAGTGGTGGTCTGTAGCATCATCTGGTGGTTGAAGCTGATATAACTGTCAGCTTTCAAACTACTCACCTGATCAAAATCTGAGGACCAGTTGAAAAATTGCAAGAATTTAAATTTTGCACTATTGGATCTTAAAAAGGTTCTAAGTAGAGCTTCAAAATGCAGAAAGAAGAAACAGGAGTGAGACAAAGAAACGTCCATTTTTGTGAACTTCCCTCTCCATCCATCCTCAAATGTTCTCAATGTGATTTAGATCAGAGGAACACACAGGATGCTCCAAAAGAGTGAAATTATTCCTCTGGAAGAAGAAGAAGTTCTTTGTCAAGATCTTATTGTGAACTGCAGCGTTGTCCTATTGTAAAACCGAGTCATTGGCACACAGACCAGGGCCCTCAGTCATGAAGGACGCCCCCTGAAACATCTCCACATAGCAGCCGTCATTTGATGCACCTGAACAACCATCAGCTACATTGTTCCAAAACATCTCAGTGGGATCTCCTTGTCATGACAGTAACGTTGGACGCCATCAGGACCGTTCAACATCAATTTTTTCTCCTCAGAGAATCAAACTTTCTTCCACCTTTCAGTGTCCCATGATGCTCTCTGTCAAAGTCCGTACTGGTAATTTAGTGGAAGGAGACGAGGCCTTTAGAGAGGTTTTTGTCCTTGAAGCTCTTCTCTCTTAGACGCCATCTGATGGTTATTGAGCCGCAGTCGCCTCCAGTAACCACCCTAGTTTGGGTCAAGAATCTTCTCATGCTTTTACAGTTCTCCTGGATCTGACAGCACTGCTGTTTTGCTGCGTCCAACCTCAGCAGTGATAGCGTTGTGTTTTGTGAAGCCATACTTAAGCAGCTCAACAACCCGACCACATCCAAAGAGAGAAAACTTTTTAGTCTTTGCCATCAGGAGGTCTTGACTGTGAATACCTGACAGAAAATGAGGTTGAATCCACATTTTTGTGCAGATTTTTGGTTTCTCTCTTCCTTTTTTTTTTGTCTCGCTTCCATTTCTTCGTTTTACATTTAAAACTATACTTAGAACTTTTTTTAACATCCAACAGTGCAAAATGTAAAGTGATTCAATGTTTCAACTGGTTGTAACACTTTGATCAGTTGTGTATGATTTGCTCAGAAGACTCCTCTGGTATATGTTGAAATACTTTAGAAAGGAAAGGGAGGATTTGCTGTCACATATTCCTGGTGTTTTATTTTCACTAACCTGGTCTGGCATGCTCTTTGTTTCTTTTTCCTTCAGAACTTCAAGCTGATCCGGGATAAAACAGGTCAGACCAGAATAGGAGATCTGTCTCCTCTGGATATGAAAAAGGTAACTTGGCTTCATGCCATTATTTGTTTAGATATGCCATGTTTGTTTAGGATTTACTGCCATATAGCAAAGAGTACAATGGGTTGTATGTAAGTGCAGTTATCATCACAAGCTTTTGATACAATGACAAATTGCAGTACTGTGATATAAAGTTTACATAATTCTCTGTTTGTAGGTGCGTAGATTGGTGCTGGTAGAGATGACGGCTCTGTTTGACACGGCTGGAATCGACCCCAAGGCCCACAAAGCCCTGAAAATCAAGACTAAAGGTACAGCAACCAAACTCTGTCTAGCACAGAGTTTGAGCAAGCCTCAAAGTTAAATAAAACTAAAGGTAAACGTTTACAGAAATATTAACCAAGACATATACAGAAATAACACAAGTAAGAGCTTTGAGGTGGACTGGACCAAGATTATTTACCCTTGTTACAAATTTGATGATTGCTGTAAAATTAGCAAGAGAGACAACAAATCACATTTTCCAGGTTGACACTCAAACATAATTTTCTGTCTGAAGGTATTTAAGTCTAACTCAATATTTGTGTGTGTGATGCAGAAAGTGGTGTATTCGGTGTTCCCCTTGCCACTTTATTGGATCAGGACCAGAGGCGGGCTCCTGGAACCAAAGTGCCATTTATTCTACAGGAGGTGAGCACACCAGCCTGGAGCACTGATTATATTATATTATTATACAACATTCAGCTACAAAGACAGGAAATCTTACAATAGTGACTCATAAGACAACTACAATCCATCTGCATTACATTTCCAACTAACACCATATTCATCAAAAACAGCTTTTTATGTGTCTAGAATAAATTAAGTTCTTGTTATTCTCTTTTGTAAAGTTGACATCTCTTGTGTGTTTTTTTCATTCCAGCTTATGAATCATATTGAGGAAGAGGGATTAGACACAGAGGGGCTGCTACGGATCCCTGGAGCTGCAACTAGAGTCAAAGTTAGTGAAAGAATTCCCATCACTAGATATTTTTACTAAATACAGCATGTTCATTACCAACATTATGATCATTGTAATCATTCATGCCCAAATATATAAAACAAAATTCAGTTCTTATGGAAGATTTGATTTTTTATTATTAGTTGATTTGTCTCAAAAAAGCACAAGTAAAAAAACAAACAGTACATGATTTAGAAAATGTGATAAAGTGCAAGTTGGGAGGGGCTGAGTGAAGCAAAGCTTATCAAGTTCAGTCACTCCTTACACTGTTATATAATTAAGAGAGCCATAAGAATAAACCAGAATATAGAATTATCCTGGTTATAAGACTACTCACCTCTTTTCAAGACCAATTTTCAGAAAAAGACTCTGACAACCAAAATTCACTTTGTTATATCAAAATTCTGAGAAAATAATTGAAATCATAACTATAAACTGCTTATTTTTGGCTATAAATGCAATCACTAAGATCTATATTTCAAATTCCAGACCTAATTAAACCATTTACCCAGCAATTTATACATACTAAAACTAGTTATTAATCTACTAGTACAGTGAAATAAATTTGTCTAGTGGTTGGATTTAAATAAAAAATTTAAAAAAAGAAAGAAACAGAAAAACAGAACAGTCTTTCCTGATGTGTCATCTTGGGACATTTTAATCTGTAACTCCACATTTTTGGCTGCCTGACAGTTGTTTGAAAAATATGCAAAAATTTGCATCATAATTCAGCCTCAGGTGTCTGTTTACTTTCCCAACTTTTGATTCACTTTGCTCTCGACAATCATCCTTTCCATTTTCCATCTCCTGTAGCTGCGTCTTGGCTGTGATTGTCGTGTCACCACAGCCACAGCGAGGTCACTGGCTTTACAAAAAGCTGGCGCCCTCTGCTGTTGTGGTTGTGTAATGACCCTACAACTATCAGCGTGTTTCAATGGTTAAACCCCAATTACAATACAATACAACCTCACTTTTTCACTTTATTTTCAACAGTAAAAAATCTCATCCTATATTTAAGTCAATACGGTACATAAGACATAAATCCACACAGTCTTAAAACATTAAAAAATGTAACTTTAATATAAGATAGAGCCCTAATCATAAACAGACATAAAATCCTAAGATAACGGTAGCTGTCCAGTTCTATAGCTGACCAAGAGTTTTTGTTTGGAGTTACTTTACTAAATGATTTCAGTTTAATGCACATTTTTATGTTTTCATCTAGTTTATTCCACAATTTTACACCACAAACAGAGACACATACTTTTCTGATTGGACTGGATGTTGAAGGTTGTTCCCTCTCAAACCGTGAACACAATTTGGATGTTGCTTAATGCTTAGTGACAACTTCAACCCCATTTTAAGAACAAAAGATTTGTATGAGCAAGGAACCCAGCAAGGAAAATTGTTTGTTTCATTTTTATTGGGGCTATTAAATTAAATAGTTGAATTCTCTAACATGATAAAAGTTAAAGTTGAACAAGCCCGTCTATGTGTACCCAATCCAGTCGCTGTGCCAGGAGCTGGAGTCCTCTTTCTACGATGGGATGTTCTCATGGAAACAGTTGAAGCAGCACGACGCCGCGAGCCTTTTGAAGCTGTTCATCCGGGAGTTACCACATCCATTACTGACCGTGGAGTACCTCAACGCTTTCCTGGCTGTCAACAGTACGTAAACCAGCTGTTCATGAAGCTGCTCAGTCACACACAGAGAAATGATAACTTTACATTAAGCTGTATGTTTATGTGTGTGTGTGTGTGTGTGTGTGTGTGTGTGTGTGTGTGTGTGTGTGTGTGCTTGTGTATCTCCAGACCTCCCCACAAAAAAGCAGCAGCTGCAGGCTTTGAACCTGCTGGTGCTTTTGTTACCTGAGGCTAATCGTGACACTTTGAAGGTGCGGCTCCCCTCAGCATTTCATCAAATTAAACAAACTCGACTTGTTTTTGTTGCTCATTTGTTTTTTCTTCACCGCGGCAGGCTCTCGTGGAGTTCTTCCAGCGTGTGATCGACCACCAGGCCAAGAACAAGATGACTCTGAACAATGTGTCTGTCGTCATGGCACCAAACATCTTCATGTTCAAAGGTTTCCGCTCCAAAGTTACAGAACAGCAGGAGTTCTCCATGGCAACCAGCACCGCCAACATCGTACGGTTGTTGATTCGATACCAGAATCTTCTGTGGACGGTGAGAAAACCTGAGGATGTGTATCATTATGTCTGCATTATTCTTTCATGGGGCAGGGAGGACAGTACAGTGTGTGAAGTCTCCTTTTCCGTCTCTCCAGATCCCAAAGTTCATCGTGACCCAGGTCAGAAATCAGAACATGGAGAGTCAGAGGAAACAGAACAAAGAGAGAGCTGTGAGAAAACTCCTGAAGAAGATGACCACAGAGAAAACAGCAGAGAAAACGATCCATGAGGTAAGAGTCAACGCTATACCCTGATGTTAAAAACATCCCTTTTACAATTATAACTGCTGAGAACATTGCAAGTAAAAACTCTAAACTGATTCCAGATTCATTTAGACGTGGATTTAAAATGTTTTGACCAACATAACACCAACTTTAATGTTTTAACCCCGTAAGACCTGGTGTTGTAATATTACAACGTGAAGATCAACATCATGTAGGCATCTGTAAAATAAAAAAACTCAATTTGTTTTTCTTTAAAATCCCATTTACATGATCAGTGGGTCATATTGTTTAGGCCTGCAGAGCTGTTGGATGGTAAATGTGTTTATAGATCAAGACATCAGGCCACAAGCATGCAACCTGCAAACTTTTTACAGGTCCTACAGGGTTAAAGATAGCGGTGCACTGCAAAAAAGGGAGTCTGAATATAAGATAAAAATACTAAATTTGACGGAAAAATATCTTAAAACTAGTGAAATTATCTGTCCATGCAGCAAGATAATTTCACTTGACTAGAAATCTTGAAATAAGACTGATAAATCTAAAAACAAGATGGCCTTGATAAGTAATCTCAGATCTTAAAACAAGAAGAAAATGCTCATTTTTAGATTAAAATGCTTGAAAACAAACTTCCAGAAGAAGAATTTCAAGTAAAATATACTGAATATGAGCAATAGAATCTAATTTCATGATTCTTGTATTCTTAATTTTAGCAAATGGAATGAAAAATATCACTTTTTTTTAAGTCTAAACTACTTAGAATTAGAGAAGTATGATTAAGATAATTCTTGATTTATGAGCCTGGGTTTGTAAAATTCTTAGCTATTTGCTAAATAAACTGTCTTAAAAAGATTATTTTCTGTGTTATTCTTTAATCAAGCAACTTGAGGTAGAGCTAAATCTTGAAACAAGTTTTAATGTTATGAAATTACATGTGAGAAAACCAAAGTAACTTGTTTTAACAGTTATCCACTCATTTTAGGATTCCCAGACTAATTAAGACAAAATTGAAACGTTCATGCTTTTTGAGATCTGACTTAGTTTTAAATGCTAAAAATAAGTTAAAAAAACATCGAAACAAGATATTTTATTTAGCATGTCTTAAAGAAAGATTTTAAATCTTGGCAAGTGCAAGATTATTTGCAGTGTGTAAGCCGTTGAATGCAGTGTTGCAGTTTTCAGGATGTACTGTACATTGAAATAGTGACATCTAGTGGTGAGGTACAGATATTACTGCTCCAATGCAGGGCTTTTTTTTTCAGTGCTGAAATCTGTGTATCTGGTACAAAAGCATCAAATAACTCAAACTGTACATGTTGAAAAAAAAAATGGGGTGAATTTTTAACTTATTTTATCCAACGTGTCTTTCTTCTCTTCACTTTTAACACACCAATTCCCAAAACATCAGTGTCAGTCAGTTAGTCTTTTTATACAGCATCAAATCTTAACAAATGTTATCTCAAGGCAATTCTAAAAACAGTAATGTCAGTAAATGAATTTTATGAACAGAGACCGAACACCAAGACAGGATAAGAAGTCTGATGTCATCTTAACCCATAATGAGTGCAGCAGTATACAGCATTTAGCAACTTACAATGGCAAGGAAAAGCTTCCCTTTAATGGGCAGATACTTTGGACAGAACCAGACTCATGTTAAAGAGAGATCTGCCTCAACCGTATTGGGGTTAGAGAGAGAGAGAAGCAATGAGGGACAGGGACACAGACAGACGGGCATTGCACTGATGATTATGGCGAAACTGTAAAAGCCATAGCAGCTGGAGTCTGGCAGGTCCACTGCAACAATCTAGAGAAACCTAGAAGACAAACTCAGACTCCCAGAGAGACCCATGGTTAATAAATATAGTGGTGCATTAAGATTAAAAGTTAGACTGACAAATAGAGGAGAAAGAGAAACAGGAGCTTCTAACCAAGAGAAAACAAAAGCTTTGACCAGTTTCTCTGTTTCACTCTGAGACAAGACGTGTCTGATTTTTCTGATGTCAATATGTCAATCAGTAACTGTCAGTAGATCAGTTTATTTAACAAACCACCCCATGCTCTCCTCTTCAGTGAACCATTTCAAAGTCCACAAAGCCTCTCCAAGTGTTAACTTTTCAAAGTTAAGATAACTCCTCAAATTTTTAACCTCCCTCTCTGTTGACGTACATTTCTGGATGTTGGTTGAAAGCAATTCATGTCTCAGTTTATGCAAAATTTGTGCTGCATTAAAGGATTTTGTCCAAAGCCACATTCTGTAAGTCTGAAATCTGACAGTGTATGACCTCGTTTTTATTGTTTTTATTGCTGATTGTCTTTGTTGTTTCCAACCAGGAGGGTTCGCAAGGATTCATTCGAGTCCAGGCTCCACAGTTTAGTAAAGTGTCCATGGCAGTTCAGCTGACAGCGGAGTTACAGGCTGCTGATGTGTTAACACGCTTCCTCAGCCAGGACAGGTAAAAGATGCTCAAAAACACAGACAGTTTATGTTTAAGATTAGTTCTTATATTTCCCATACTTCCTCTCTGTTTGTCACATCAGCTCAGTGGTGGTGAAAAAAGAAGATCTGTGTCTCTATGAGATTGGTGGAAACATCAGTAAGTTCCATCCAACATGTATTATTCACAGTTTTGTTACTCCAGTTTATTCTCAGATGTAACAATTTGATCTTTCTTGTCTTTCCATGTCACCTGTTGTCGCTCAGAGGAGAGATGTCTAGATGGGGAAACATACATGAAGGATCTATTCCAGTTGAACCCTGCAGCGGAGTGGGTCATCAAATCTGTACAGAAATAATTTTCCCCTTACATCACGCCCCGCTGGACACTGGACAACTTCAAAATTTATCACTGCGGATAAACGTAACCTGGCTCTTTGTGGTTTCTGCTGGTTCAGGACGGACTTAAAAACCTTTCATATGTAGCAGGCGGTTGCATCGTTTCACTCAAACCTGGCCTTGAAAGTTACCAAAAAATGAAAGTCTATACACAAAACACTGATTGTATTTTCTCACTCTCTGAAGAAGTCTGATGAGAAAAAGGAAAATGATGTGCTTTGATAACTTTGCCTTGTAAGTTGTAATATTCAGCCCAATTTAAGGCAGAAACTCATGTAAAAAACACTTTTAGATGATCTCTGAGTCTTCACAGATTTTGAAATGTGGTAAAAATGAACAACTGTTGAAAGTTTGATGCAAAGCTGGAGCCACGATATTGTGAAGACACTTTGTGAAACTAAAAGTGTTGCAGTCGTAAACTGTGATTAATTGCCACTAATAATTATTTCGGTATGCAGTGAGGGCTGAAATGACTCAGAGCAACGCATATTTAAGTTAAACTAATTCTATTATTGATTTTACAGCATTTACGGTCTCAAATTTGAGAACTTTAACTTTTATTTATATTCTTACTAAAACCCTTAAAATGAAATTCAACCACAATTCCAAAAAGCTGGGATGCAGTGAAATGTTCCTCAAGACAGATTTTGGGTTGCAAATCATTTACACCCTCCATTCAATGAAGTATTAACATATCAGATATTAAATTCAAGATCTGGTATTGTTTTGTGAGAATCATATGAATGTTTTAGACAACTTCTTTCAAAAAAGTCATGGCAGGGACAAAATTGAAAAAGTTGTGTAATGCTTCGAAAAAACCTGGAGGTAGATCTCCAACCAATCAGGTTAATTTGCAGGTTAGTAATATACCTGGATTTAAAATTCATTCTTTAGAGGCTGATTTATCAAGATTCACTATTCTGTGAGAGACTGCGTGAGCAGATAATTCAACAGCCATTTAGGGAAAACCTCAAACATTTCAGCAAGACAATACTAAACCACTTTCTGCATGTTTCAGAACAGCATGGATCCATAGTAAAAGGCTCCAATTGTGCAGGTAAATTAGCCGAACATGAAGCATCATGAAACAGTACTTACTAATTCCAAAACTCAAGCACTGCAAAAACTGAAATCCAAGCGATTCTTAGTCTTATTTTTGGTAGAAAAATATATTTTCAACTTCATATGAGTCACACTTACAAGACCTGTCCAGAAAAAAATATTTTTGTAAGTTATTAAGAGATAAAAATAATATCTGAATTTCTTGTAATGAGTAAAACAAATCTGTCAATATGGTCTGAAAAATTTGCCCACCGAGTTTCATGTGGTAAAATATCTTTCGAATTTCAAGAAACTCAATGTGAAAACGTTTCTTACCTCATAAGTAGATGTTTAATTCCTTGAAATAAGAAACGTTTATGAACTTGTCAGTTGATCAGGGTTACATTAAGTATACTGACACTTCTTAATTTGTTTTTTTACTAAAAATCAGACACAAACATTCGCTTTGATTTCAGTTTTTGCTGTGAAAAAACTGATCTCATTGTTTCATTCAGTGTGGTATTGCACTGTTTCCAGTTAAATGTGGGGTTTGAATGATTTGTGGAGGATCAAATTCTGTTTTAATCAACATTTCTCATGGCGTACCAGCTTTTTTGAATATGGTTCTGTTATTATATGTCAGCACTTCATTGTAACCAGAAAGGGAACGACCATTAGAGTGAACTGTTGTAACTTGGAAAGCTTAATGTTGATTTTGTGTTGCAGAGTTGTGATGAAGCACTGCTGTACCGCGGCATCTGTGTGTGAGGGGAAAACCTCTACATTGATCCAAAAACGTCTCTTAATAATGTTTTCACTGACAACTTTACCAGAGCATACGATGATGACATCACTGTTTAATGGTACAACAACAACAACAATGCTGTACATTCTTACTTTATTAACCATTGATGTTTGAGTGTTTTTGTGCATTAATACGTCTCCTTAAGAAACTGCTGCTTGCCGGTGTACAAATGTGAATCTAGACAGTGGAAGACACAAAATCAATTGCCTTACAAATTGTGAACCAAAGACTCATTTTAAAGGACTGTTCAACTCTAAAATTAACATCTAAGACACTTAAAACAAGCTGCCTTCTTCAATAATGATACATCATGGGGTTGTAAAGATATCTGGACACCTTTGGCTCTCTATGTTTTGATTTAATGTCTCTGCACTATTCAGTCTGATCATCACCTTTTTAATCCACTGGCTAAAGTTGTATTAGCTCAGAAAAACAAAAATCCTATCTTGTGTTTTGCACATATGTACTTCTCTTGGCTTGTAACAAAAGCCTTATCTGATTACATGTGGTTTCTCACAGTTACGGCAGCCTGTGAGGGATATTTCATGTTGAAGTTAAACACTGCTGATGTTTAACCCACAGAAAGCTCTTAAACTACCAATAATGTGTCACTCCCTGCCTTGTATTATGTTTTTACTGTGAATTGTTTCGTTTTTCTTGTTAATGCCCAACAAATAACCACTAAACAGCCTGTAAATAAACAGTTATTGATCATCAAATGTGCTGGATTGAGTGCTAATGTGTGCAAAAGATTTTGTCTCTGTTTTGACTGTCAGTGCAGTCTAAAGGAAATTAATAGCTTTAGAACAGTCCATTGTACTCTTTTTTTAATATTATGAGGATTTCACATTACCCTGTAATACCATCTGTCAGATTTGCAGACCACACTGAGTAATTTCCTCCTCTTCATCAGGCAGCTGACAGCCTTGACCAGGTGCTTGTGCTAATTTCCTTAGAGAATTAATTGCCCTGAGTTACTTGTATGATCAGGACTCTAATAGCGTTACTGTGGCTTATAGGGCCTGAACTTCAGTTCATTGGTTTACTGGGGTCAGAGACGGACACAAAATTTAACTAGGCACAGTGACCTCATTTCTCCTCTATAAGAAAGCTGCAGTCTATCCAGACGTAAAACATATAAATGAGTTTTACTAGTTTGTATTGTAGTGAGAAAAACTCCTCAGAAGCTGCTGAAAACATAAAGCAAGAATAAGACACATTACTATCAGGGAAGGTGAGGATAGAGGGTTTATTTTTGGTTAATAAAATTAAAGCCAATGCAAAGAATTTGTTGAGAGAAGCAGCTTTTTATTTGCCTGTCAGTGCTAAATGGTTGGAGGTCGAACAACAGCTGTTGTGATGCTCTAACTGAGTTTTGAAATATTACTGTGATATTTGTTGATATTTTTACTGAGACTGAGATTAAAAGGAACCCTCAGATTAACATGAAGCTACAACCTATATATATACAGCTCTGGAAAAAATTAATAGACCACTGCAAGTTTTTTCAGTTTCTCTCATTTTGCTCTATATGGGTGTTTGTTTGAGTAAAATTTCCAAATATGTAGAGATGCTGATTTCTGAAAAAATTGCAGTGGTCTCTTAATTTTTTCTAGAGCTGAATTTTCGCTTTTTATCTCATAATTTCTACCTTTGTATCATAATTATGACTTTTATCTCATGATTCCGACTTTTTTTGTTATGATCCTATAGTATTTGCTTTTTTTCCTCATAATTTCGACTTCTTATGTCATAAATTCAACTTCATACCTCATAACTTGGAAATTAATATCTCATAAGCATACATATACATAACTCCTCCAGATGCAGGAAACGGGCCTCCTGCATCATGAAAGACCCCACCCATTCCGCACATGCTCTGTTTGTCCCTCTCCCCTCAGGCAGGAGGCTGCGGAGCATCAAGAGCAGGACGACCAGACTGAGGAACAGCTTCTTTCCTGAAGCTGTGAGACTGTTGAACTCTGGTGGTCCCCTTTAGTGCCCCCCCGACAAATGAACACTGCAATTTTTGCACAGTTAATTATTTTATTCTGTCTATTTGTTAAAAAGGCTAGTTGATTGTGTTCTTCTTTTATTCTCTTTTTTATTGTATATTTGTATATATTCATTATTCTCATTTCTATGATTGGGCTTGCTCCGGGACCAGGGTAACCTAATTTCGTCCCACCCATGTTTTACATGGGTTGAATGACAATAAAACTCCTTGAATCCTTGAATAATTTTAACTTTTAGCTAATGATTTTGACTTTTTTCTTTAAATTATGACTTCATATGGAGAAAAAAAATCTGAACAAACCAAAGTTTTTACTTTCAATTTTTGTAACTGGCAGAATTGGGCTTCTATACAAAGAAAAATGTTAAATTGTTGGAGGTCCTGATTATCACCAAGATATTTGTTGGTGCTTGCAGGTTGACATAACACTATACCACTCCACAAAGAGGTAAATTCACACATTTCATTGTGTTAATTTATCTCTGATTTCTCTCTGAATTACACTACAGCTTGAACTCTGTGCTCTCAGGCGCTTCTTGAAGTCAGGTGATTTGCTGACACACACACCTCAGAGCTTTCACGCCGATTAACTTCAGTGTTTTGTGTCGTGGACAAACCCATCATCAAGTAATATAACTGTGTACGCACCTGATTGGCTGATGGATATTTCCCCTCCGTTCATTGGCTACTGTCAAAGCAGGCGCGCTGTGATTGGTGGATACGCGAGAATAGGAAGTGTCTGTCGGTAGTAGAGGACTTAACATGAGTAGCTTAGCACTAGCTGGTTGATTAAAACCAAAACAGTTTGCGTTTTTCAGGGGGTCTTTTTGTGTTAAATTAAGCTTTTTTTCAGACGTTTTCAGACCGTGGAGGTGTGTGTTTGGAGGATATCGCGCTGTGTGTTGTGTGTTTTCTGTGTAACAGTCGCTCTCGTCAGTTTGAAGCTAAAACGTTGATTCAGGTTTTTTTCTGCATCCAGGCTCAGTAACTAAAATTATCAGGGTTGTTTTTCACACACAGCGCGGTTTCGTGTTTATTAATGCTGCGTATGTTGGTGTGACTCAACTGTAACTGGATGTTTAGTGATAGAAATAGCAGCAGCTACAGCTAGCAGAGTGTTAGCCTGTCAACAATGGGGAATAGGAGGTTTTTAAAGAAGGCAGGGTCGTTTTATTTGTTGACTATTCTGCTGCTACTTGTTATCAAAGGAGTAACAGCTGGTAAGTACGTCAGTGTTGTATAACCTGCATGGAAATATTTGACAGTTCATGTCTTAAGTTGTTGTTAGCAGCTGTTTATGTTTAACAGACAGGTGTGTCTGTCTCAAGTAAACACTATTCTTGTTCCTGCCAAAACTTTACAGATGAAGAGCAGCATGTGGATGATGGACCAGAGCTAAAGGTGACTTACTGCTGTTTGATTTGTCTTCTTAAAGTTTGTAAATCAACCCTTTTTTAACATTTAAAACAGAGTTCTTGCACATCCTTGAAAAGTCATAACATTTTAATGTATCTAAAAGTCTTAGATACATTAAAATGTTATTTTCTGGTCTTTGATAAATTACTCAAAGGTCATACATTTCAGGGCAGGATTTGCCAATGTCCTATTGTTTTTCTTTTTTTTCATGGGGCTTTTCGAGAAGGAGATGTAGAGTGGATACTGTCTTACACGGTGCTGATATAAATTGTTATCTGTATCCTAGCTGAGCAGTATGTGACTATAGGTCGCTGTTTGCACTTGTACATATTGCTGGTAATCAGTGAGCACTGAGGATCACTTTATGTTCAATAAGGCGACAAAAAGTAAACTTAAATTGGTCTCATTGAGTGACACACATGCTATGATTGGGTTGTAATACAGTAGTATCCCCCAACCATCGACTATATTCATTAGTGTTTTTGGACTTAAATTTACTTCAAGGTGGCATTAAAAGGGTCTTAAAAAGTCCTAAATTTGACTTGCCAAAACCTTCGGAAACCCTGTAAAACCACACCGTTGGCTCAGATTATAAGTATTAAGTTAAAACTGAAAGTTAGCTCATTTTGAAACAACTGCTGAGTCATTGGTTTTATCTGCCGAATAATATCTAGCTTTTGTTTGGGTTTGAAACATTTCACTGACATAACCTGTTTGTTGTCTAAGTGTTCAGCGTGTTACATGATATGTTGACCTTTTGGAGAATATCTCTATCACAAATCATCTGCAAAAACAGCAATCCCTAAGTATTTCCTGAATGTTGAGACAAACTTTCTACCCGTTTCTTTTTATCCTTCCAGTCTTACCATGACCCAGATTCAGATGAGGAGGATGTTCATGTACCAGCACACATCGTGGCTGGTGCGTCTGTGAACTCTGGTCATGATTCGTCCCAGCCAGAAGAAGAGAAACAGTCCCCTGAGGATGGACTAGAGGGAGAGGAGAAGGAGGACCTGCCTGAGCAACCTCCACCAGTTCTGGAGAAACCAAAAGAAGGTGAGGACGAGGAATGGGCACCAAATCTGATACTTATATAAGTAACTGGATTCTGTCATTTTTTTAAAATGAGAGCGTGAGGAAATAAAATATATTTTCAAAGTTACATTGGAACTGCAGTGATGTTATTGAGCATTTGGATTGCTACTTCATAAATTGTTGAGTGCTCAAATGCAAGTACTTGTACTTGTACCTGGCGTAATAAAAAGTGGTGTTGGTGCATCCCTGGTTAGGTTACTGATTCCCAGGTACTTTCAAATCTGAAAGCTACCCATCCCTCGTGAGGACTCGAACAGACAGTGACCTCCAAAACTATGTTGTTTGTCTGATTTTGTTTCTTGAAAATTAAGAATTAAGGCTCTTTTTTAAAGGTTTCCTTTTGTTCGCTACCATTTGTTTTCTTGGCTTATGTTTGCTGCCTAACTTGTCTGTGTAAGGAAGAGATCATGAACAGGGAACTTTCTATCTCAGAGCAAAGTAAGATTTGAGCTGTGCTTTGAAGTAGGATTTAGAGAAGTGAGTTGGAGCCTTGACTCTTAGAAATGTGGCTCCATTCTCACCAGAAAATCAGGATGTTATGTTTTTATTACTCTGTAAGCCATTGCGCATTGTTGCCCACGTATGAAAGCTTATTATTGAAATAGTTCATACAAAGATAGCGGTTCAAATGATGATTGATTGTTTGATGGGGTTAATAAAAACATAGAGTTTGACTCTATATGAGTTATTAAACTGAAGACTTGCGCAGCTGTTCAGCATCCAGTGGTTGTCTTTATCTCTATCACACTAATGTCTCAGTGTTTTAACTACATCCTAAACACATCTGCTTTTGTGACCTGTTTTGTGTAATTTTCCAGCTTTGCTGAGTTTTCACATGTTGACATGTATTCAGTTAAGCTGACTCTGAGCACAGGCTTGTGTGGTTTTGAGGCTGTGCCACAATAGATAAACGCTTAACCCCCCTGAGAAATTAACAGTACTTTGCACCTGTGGCTCCTCTTGCAGTCAGTTACATCATTTTCTCAGGGACTGTTATTGCTGAATCTTGATTTCTCACTTCTGTTTTGCTCGGACTCAATAAATTCATAGTTTTGCTTACAAAAAGTTTAAGTGATCTTCATTAAAAGCAACCTTGATTGTAATTCAGGATTTAAATCTTGACGAAACATAATGGAAAAGGAGTTTTAAATGTATTAATGTATAATTCTGTTTTCAAAACAGTTCCTGTGGTGAACGGAGGTACGGCTCATGGAGAGCCCTGCGTCTTCCCTTTCTTCTTCCAGGGGAGAGAGTATTCAGACTGCACCACTGATGGACGTGGAGATGGACGGCTGTGGTGCGCCACAACGTACGATTACGAGCAGGAGAAGAAATGGGGATTCTGTGAGAGTAAGTCTTCAACATAATACCCAGAGTATTATGAAGTAAACGCTTTCCAAAAGCAAATATGTGGTGTAATTACAGTTAAGCATCATAAATGTCAAGTTTTGAAATGAAGACATTAATCTTCCTTACTTTGAAGGTTGAACAAACTGGTTTGATTACAAAAAAAAAAAATGAAGATGAAACCATACCCAAGGGTACATCATGGTTTCATTTCTAAAATTACTTTTCTCACTGCTGCTTCTGCAAACCTTTCTGCATGTACTTATTGGTTTCTTCTCTTTCACTCAGCGGAGGAGCAGGCGCAGCAGAGACTGCAGGTGGAGGAGACGGAGGAGCAGTATCAGTCTATTCTGCGAGTGCTCAATGCCACAACCAGAAAGACCCAAAAGAAGGAGTGAGTGTCATTTTCTTCTTGAGTAAATGAATATTTTGCCTTGTATAAGGTTTCATAAACATGTCCTTAAGATAAATGTTCCTCAAACCATTATCAGTTTAAAGTCTTAAACCCTGACAAAGATGAAACAAAACACCGTCTCAAAAGACAGAATCTAAATGAAGATTGTGCTCAGCTGAAAAAAACATGTCCTCTTCATTTTCTGAGACATTCAGTCAATGTGCAAAAAGCAATAAGCATGCTGTGCACTGAAAGTCATTAATCATGAAACTAGAAGCTTCTGTTTGCCTCTCAGAAAACATGATCTGATGTGGTGTGATTTTGGCTGCATCTCTGAAGACGTGCTTTCTGTGTGACTTTGTTCACCACATCCTTATTTACTTTAGGTGTCACAGTACTGTTTGGCTATTTACACACCATTCGTGTCAGTCTGACTCCTGTGCTCACCTTTTCCCTCAGATTATATGAAAAGCTTCAGAAAGTAGCAGAGAAAGGTCACCAGAAGGCCATGGAGAAAGTGGCGTACGCCATGTTGTTTGGAGACTACATGACCCAGAACGTCACCAAAGCCAAAGAAATGTTTGAGAAGCTCGCTGTGGAGGGTTCACCCAAAGCTCAGACGGTAACAGGAAACACCGGAAATGCTGATGTCACATGAGGAAATGTTGAAATCATTTGATAAGACTTGAAATGTTATGAAAGAAGCTGATAATTTACGCATGTGTAACGTTTGTTTACTTTGACACAGGCTCTTGGCTTTTTGTACGCAGCAGGACTCGGTGTTAACTCAAGTCAGGCGAAGGTACTTTCTCATTCTGTGTGACTTTATTGTCTTCAGTGAGAATTCTTGTTAAACACAATGTTATTTGAAACAAACAAACATATTGTTTTCTGTGTTTCAGGCCTTGGTTTACTACACCTTTGGTGCCCTGGGTGGAAACTTGGTTGCTCACATGGTTCTAGTGAGTTGATTTGTCAGTCAGTAAACATTTAAATGATCATTTAACATGAAAGCATAAACACCACTGCGTTCTCTTTCTGTTTTATTAGGGATACAGATACTGGGGAGGTGTGGGTGTTCCCCAGAGCTGTGAGTCAGCGCTGACACACTACAGGCTGGTCGCAAATCAGGGTGAGCTTTTACCGCAGTGTGCTTTTATGTGATCTTCAGGTGGCACATTTCCATTGATTTGTTCTACTCCCATCTGCTTTTTACTCCCCAGTGGCCAGTGATGTGTCTCTGACAGGGGGCTCAGCGGTGCAGAGGATCAGGCTGCTGGATGAGGTGGAGAATCCGGGATCAACCAGCGGGATGCTGGAGGAGGACTTGATTCAGTATTATCAGTTTCTGGCTGAGAAAGGGGACGTTCAAGCTCAGGTGAAATGTCTTTCAAAGACCTATTTGACTTCATCAAACGCGTAGTTTTACTCAGTATTGGCTGATATTGCGGTCCATAGACATCAACAGTTTTTCACCGGGGTGAGCTGAGCCCTGTAGGTGGTTTTCACTTTGGATGAGAGATCAGCAAAGATTATAAGAAGAGACGACAGAGAGACAATGGCAGATGTTGCAAGTCTGAGAAGTTTAGGCAGTTCACACTCAGCGGGGTAGGTGTCGTGTGAGCGTGAGAGAAGAGGACAGTGATTGTTGAGAGGTTTGAAAGATGGAGCTTCAGAGATGAGCGCTGACAAGTAATAAAAGCTTTTTTTCTCAGTTAATTGGTCAAAAACAGGTGATTGTGGTGAAACTGGCCTGTGTTCTACTGCTGATTACTGAAGAATGGAAAAAGATAGAACATTTTTTTCTAATAAAAGAAGATTGTTTTCTCAATTTTTTGGTAGTTTCAGTGTTATATAGACACAGAACATAATATTCTGTAGGACTTGAAAGATCTGTTAAAATGTGTTGAAACGACTGGCAGCCAATGAGTTAATCATAATACTTGTGATGATAGTAAGGATAATAACTTTATTTATATAGCACTTTTTAAAAACAATGTTACAAAGTGTTTTATAGAAAAAAAGAAAACATAAAAAAAAGTGAAAGAGAAATGAACAAGAAATGTGAGGGGGAGGTGGAAGAAAATACAACAGTATATAAAAGACTGAAAACCACCAACGAATAGAGGAAGGAAAACATCAAGAAAATAAAAGCAACATGATTCAAAACAATTAAGATAACAAAAGGGAGAGGATTTTAAACCCTTCCTGTGATACTGTCAAAGAAAAAGTTGAAAGTGAAATGAAATTAAAACAGTGTTCTGACGATTGAAACACTCTCAGCTAAAATCTCCCGTGAAAGCACATTGATAAAAATGTGTTTTTAAAAGACGACAGAGTCTGTCGTTCTAATCTCCTGAGGCAGGTTGTTCCTCAGGGTATAGGGAGGAATAAACCGTGCTTATATAATAACAAGTCCTGAAGTTTAATGTTTTCTCTCTGCTCTGATAGGTCGGGTTGGGTCAGCTCTACCTGCATGGAGGACGTGGAGTTGAGCAGAATTATCAGGTGCCATTTTCAAACTCTTCTGTTATATAATGCAATCAAAGTGTCCTTGTTTGAGAAATGAGCAGATTTAAATGTGTTTGTTCTCCAACAGAGGGCGTATGACTACTTCACTCAGGCTGCAAATGCAGGAAACACACATGCCATGGCTTTCCTAGGAAAGGTGAGTGAAATATTACTCTCTGATATTCTTCTTGAATTAATGGTTCAGAGTTAATTTATCCAAGTTGTGAAGTTTTCAGTTAAATCACCACCATTCCTGCCAAACGCTGCTGATACCAGTTAATTAAACATTGGAGCTTTCTGGTGTGTTTTTTTTATTACCATCTGCTTCCACTTGTGTTTGTCAACATTATGAATATGTATGATATGCTGGGAGAGGATTTGTAAGAAGCAGACTGAATTAATTCAAAGATGAAAAGAGCTAATAATCTGGCACGGGGCTTTGTAGTGTATTTGTATGTGAGCGACCGCATTAAGCGTTCTACTTCTGAGAGACGTTTCCTCTTCCGACCTTCAGATGTACTCGGAGGGCAGCGAGTATCTCCCCCAGAACAACGAGACAGCGCTGCAGTACTTTAAAAAGGCGTCTGACTTGGTAGGAAAAAATCAGTGGTTTCATGTCTGTGTCTCTTAACCCTTCAGCTTCAGTGCCAGTGTTTTAAAGCTCTGCAGAGGGGCAGGCTTTGGATTCTTTGATTTAACTTGTTGTTTTTTTTTATCATCCAGGGTAATCCTGTGGGACAGAGTGGCCTGGGAATGGCCTACCTTTATGGAAGAGGGGTCCCAGTGGTGAGAAACTTCAACACATAACACAATCTTTTTGACAAATTCATGAATATGCAAAACTTTAAGTGTTTAACTCTGTTTTGGAGCCAAAAATGTGAGCCAAAACTCATTCAGTAACCTGATATTAGGCTTAAACTACAGACGTTTTTCCTCATGCAGGAGTCCCAGCAGTCGTTGATTCGTCATTTGTGTGTTCGCTGTTTCAGAACTATGAGCTGGCACTGAAATACTTCCAGAAGGCAGCAGAGCAGGGCTGGGTGGACGGACAGCTCCAGCTGGGGACGATGTATTACAGTGAGTGTTGAATGCTGAGTGTGTGTGCAGACCTACAAGTCTGCCTCCTGTCTCAGCTTCTTTTCAAAGTAGTTCTTGCTATGTTGTCAAAATATTGGAGTTACTTTTTTTTCCCCACAACATTGGTTCCACTTTTTGCATTGTGTTCATATCTCTTGACTGGATTCCATTTCTTTCCTCAGACGGCATCGGAGTCAAGCGTGATTACAAGCAGGCTCTTAAATTCTTCAACCTGGCCTCACAGGCGAGCCACATCCTGGCTTTCTATAACTTAGCCCAGATGCACGCCACTGGTACTGGAGTGATGCGCTCCTGCCACACCGCTGTGGAGGTGAGACACTGAGGAGCTCCTTATCCTTGTTATTATGTGAGAGAGTCCATGTGTGACACAGATTATCCATCTTTCAGCTTTTTAAGAACGTGTGTGAGCGTGGCCGGTGGTCAGAGCGTCTCATGATGGCCTACGGCAGCTTCAAGGAAGGCGACTCGGACGCTGCGCTCGTCCAGTATTTGCTGTTGGCTGAGCAGGGCTACGAGGTGGCTCAGAGCAACGTGGCCTTCATTTTGGACCAGAGTAAGAGAAAACATTACATAACTGACATTATTGGAGGGGTATATTAACCATTTTATAGTTGAAGGTTGAGAGGGTGGATAAAAAGGCTTCAGTTACAAACCCCAAGTCTAATGGAGTTGTGTAAAATGTAAATGAAAACTGAAAACATTGATTAGCAAATCTTCAGCCTATGTGCAATTGAATGCACGACAAAGACAAGATATGTAACGTTCAAACTGATAAACTTCATTGTTTTTGTGCAAATATTTGCTCATTTTGAAATGTAACTGATGTACCATCACCAAAAAAGACAAATTAACTCCAAACAAAGTGACATGATGAACAATGCAGCCAGGAGCTAAAGTTAGAGATCTTGGAGATAACTTGATAGTTTTTTTTCAGCAAAGTGACTGCCTGTTGCCTCAATCACAATATTGACTTGCCCTCCTTGTTGATTTTATTCATGTTATGTTGCTGTTGTGGTCTACTGCACAACTTTAACCAAATAAGACACTTTTCTTGGTTGAAATATTGGTAAGAAAGGGTGAAAAAAAATGCACCTCTCACCCAGCCTCTCAGGAAACCTTGTGTCAGAGAGACATGTACCTCATGAGCAACATTTGATCACTTTTTAAGTCAAAATCTTAGAAAAACCTCATAAAATTGAACAAAAACTGACTTTCTGTAATGCACTTCAATGAACATCCAGGCATAAAGTGCGCAGAAATGGCTGAATGCACTGTGATTGGCTCATCAAGATACCCATAGGTCAATTAAGCAATGTGTAAAAAAATTCACACTCTTCTTTTTCACATGCATTAAATAGCAGGAGCTGTTATTCGAAATTATCATTATTATGACTAGGTTTAATGCTGGTTGGTTATTTTCTTATATAGACTTGACATTTGGTTTATTACATAACATTGTCCAGAGAATATTCATAATCCAACTTCAAGAAAACTAATATCCTAATCTTTGAATGTTTTTTTGTCTCTTCATTTGGACGACAACAAACAGAAGGAGCAAAGATCTTCAGTGAGAACGAGACGTACCCACGTGCTTTGCTCCACTGGACCAGAGCTGCAGCCCAAGGTCAGTCCATCCTCTCTCTCTCTCTCTATCTCTGCATCAGTTAGGTTTAATGTTTCCTGGAGCCATACCATGTGTTTGTTCTTTTGAAAACCCTCTTTCTTCAAACCAGTTCAATATGTGAAACTCGTCTCCTCCCAGGTTACACAGTGGCGAGGATAAAACTCGGGGACTACCACTTCTACGGCTATGGGACTGATGTGGATTACGAGACGGCCGTCATCCACTACAGACTGGCATCAGAGCAGCAGCACAGCGCTCAGGCCATGTTCAACCTGGGCTACATGCACGAGAAAGGCCTCGGCATCAAACAGGTGGGCAAGAGTGAAGCCGCCCTCAGACTAAAGACATTTTAGCTGATGTTTTTTGTCGCAGAGGGATTCATAAACTTCTATGACAGAAATGTACCACTGAAAATCTTACCTCAAGTTCATGCTCACGGAAAACATCACAGTGGGTCATTAAGTCTTATTTTCAGTCAAAATTGTCTTATTTTTCTTTATATGAGCCACATTTGAAAGACAAGTCCAGAAAATACCTTATTTCAAGTTATTTAAAGACAAAAATGAGATCTGAATTTTTTGTAATGAGTCAAAAAAGAAGCTGCCAATGAGATAAGCCCAAGTCCAGGACCAGAACCCTCTTTTAACAGTGACTGAGGCTCCTGAAAATGTATATGATGTATAAATATCAAACACTCTTTTGACTATATTTTTATACTTTTAAGTTGATAATTGTAATTTTGATATGTTTCTAATGTACAGAGATATAGTCTATTTTAATAATATTTTATTTCTATTTTATATTTTCCACTGCATGCTCTTTTTGCACATCTGTTAAGCTTATTTAACTAGATGTTTAACTGTGTGTACATTTTTTCATGTCACACCTGCTTTGGCAATGTAAACATATGTTTATCGTGTCAATCAAGCTTTAAGAATTGAATTGAGATAGGAAAAAGTTTCTTGTAATAAGACATCTTTCTCATTTCAAGACATTTTTCTTATCCATTTGGCAGATTTTTGTGACTTGTTACAAGCAATTAAGACCTTTTTTTGCTTTAAATAACTTGAAACAAGACACTTTTCTGGACTTGTCAGTTCAATGTGGCCCATATCAAGAATAATAAGATAATTTTTACTCAAAAATAGGACATAATGACTTGCTCAGATTTCAGTTTTTGTAGTGCAGGATGTAAAAACGTCTGTCGTTCAAGTGAAATATTGAGGCTGAAACTTAAAACTTGATTTGTGATGAGGAGTTTTTCTCTTTGATTCTGCAGGACATCCATCTAGCCAAGCGTTTCTACGACATGGCCGCTGAAGCCAGCCCCGATGCCCAGGTCCCAGTTTTTCTGGCCCTGTGCAAGCTGGGTTTGATTTACACTCTGCAGTACCTGAAGGATCTTAATGTGAGTACTCTTCTCCTGGGTTGGAGCCAGAACTATTTGGCGTTGAAGTAGAAACTCACTTAGAGTTGTCACTTTACAGAGTTAAAGGGTTCGTTACAGGAAACAGAAATTAATCGTCTTTTTCCTCCATCTCTCTCTCTCTCCATTTGGTTTTGGCTCAGTTGAAGGAGCTGGTTTCTCAGGTGGACCTGGATCAGCTCCTGGGCCCAGAGTGGGACCTCTACCTCATGACTGTCATCGCCCTGTTGTTGGGCACAGTAATCGCCTACAGACAGCGCCAGCACCAAATCATAGTTCCTCCTCGCCCACCTGCTCCTGCGCCTCAACCCTCCCCAGCTCCACCGCCCAGACCGCCTCAGGAACAAATGCAAGCCCCGGCCGAGCCCCAGGGCCAGGAGGAGACGCAAGCCCAGGCCCCGGCTCCCGAGGAGGAGCAGCAGCAGCAGCAATGAGAGGACGGAAAGACCAACGCTGGTGGCAGCTCTTCCACCTCCCCGGTTCCCCTCCACAGGCTTAAACACGAACAGAAAAAAGCTGCTGAACTGTGCAGTCTGACAACTCCTGTTCTCCAATTCAGATTCGCTGAAGACAGACAGTGGGGGTGTTCACGGACATTGTTACAGAACAGGGTGAAGAGAAAAGAAACAGACATTGAACTCGGTAATCTGTGACTCAGGATACTGCCAGAATCTCCCCCATGTCCCTATCAGCATGGAAGCAGTGACGCAGCTGCCAAATTTTAGGCTTTTTGGACTTTACTAATCAAAAAAAGTTGAAATGTTTGGAATCTGATATGTGTGTTAGTTATTTCTCAAGCTCCTCTTTTGTGAAAACCACACCCAGCCCAGTCCAGTCCAGCTGCTTCAAACCTAATCTTGAGCAGTATTTAAAAAAGACTTCAGGCAGGAGAATGATGTTATTTTAATAGTTTAATTTGCAAAAGAACATCATGTTGTTGCATGTTTTTTCGCATTATCCTACAGACTTTAATTTTAGGCACCTTTGTTTCAAACACTTTATGACTCATGCATACATTTTTGCATTCATTAGGGATTTGATTAAGTTGACATATCAGGTCTCTTCTTCCACAGTTCAGAAAGAAAAGAGGCAGTTTGTGTTTGTGCGAAACCTTTGGAAAGCCATGCTGTGTCACTCGTTAAACAAGAAACTGGTTTTGTTGTTGGGTGGGTTGTATTTTTGGATAAGCCGGCCCGGAAGAATGATTACATTTTTAAGTAAGTGTTGGTGTTTGTTGAGCTTTGAAGATGCATATTGGAGAAAAAACAAGAGGCTGCTCAAGCGAAATGTAGTTTGTGGCTGAAATTTATTGATAAATTATCCTCAAATGGTGAGAGCTGGGTGCGCAGGCTTTAAAGAACAAAAGATAATCGGGTCACAGATCAGACTATACGACGGCGTGTTAGGGCCACTTAAAGAAAAAAACTTAGGAAGTCGTACATTTGCAAGTTTTGTTCCTATCAGATTCATTCTTTGTAGGTTGTCATCACCCTGCGTTTCACTGCATCATGGACCGACTCACAGCTTTATCCAGATGTAACTTTCCACTTGGGCTCAGCAACAAGTAGAGACTTAAGCCTGGATTCATCACATTATTATAAACATTCAGACACATGACATGAAATAGCTGTTAACATCTCTGCATCTCTCAAGTGTGGCAGCACATGTGCATCATCATAACATCTGTGACTTCCGATAATTTACACACTTAAATTTTGTAAGTTGCTTTATAAAGTTGTCCATATGCAACTTAATGAACTTGCAGAGTTGCTGCATCATAATGTCACAAATTAACCATAACTTCAAAATCTTACCACCTTAGGAAGTCATAAATATGTCACTCTAGAAAGTTGCAAGTTTAAAATAAAGTCACAGATTTGCCTCTTTATGAACTTGCAAATTAAAATAAAATCATACATTCACCACTAAATAAACTTACAAATTTGCCACTTTACAAAGTCAAAAATTAACAACACTGTAAAGTTGTGTATTCAACACTTTATAAACTCACAAATTGACAATAAATTCACAAATTTGGCACTTTATAAACTGGTTAATTGGCCACTTTAAACATACAAAGTTGTGATAAAGTCTCAAATCTGCAACTTTACAAACTGGAAAATTTACCTCTTCATCCACTTTGATTTGCCATTTAGAAAACTCACAAATTTACAATTAAGTCGCTAATTTTCAACTGAATAAACCAAGAAACTTGACATACAGTTCCAAATTTGCCATGTTACAAAACCATAAATTTGCGTCTTTGCAGTCATACATTTACAAGTTATTGAGTTCACAAATTAACAATTAAGTCCTAAATTCACCACTTTTTAAACTTGCAACTTTAAAACTTAAGAAAAAAGAAACATTTTAAATGCCCCTAATACGTCTTTTTTTTTTTTTTTTTTTTTTTTCAAGGTGGGAGGTACATTTGTGAGGTTTTTTTTCATTAACTGCCATTTCTCTCTTTTCATTCTCGTGTTTGGATTCGATCGATCTCCTCCCTAAAATCTTGCTTTTTTAAATCCATGCGTTAACCGAGGCAGAAATGGAGCAGCCTTAAATACAAAAGGATCTCAAACCCTGGATTGTTTCTACATTAGAGGAAGTGAATCCTTTTATTTTGTGAGTGTGAGTATGTGTGTTTTTTGGTTACACAACTCGTGAGAACTACCACCCCCTCACCAAAAGTCCAAGTTGGAGCTGTTTGCTCTGCCTACACTTCTCAGCTCAGAGACCTGAATCCATAAAATCTGGGTCATATTAGGAACCAGACGCTATTTATCACAACAAGATGAGTAACTTCTGATTTTGCCACATTGAGACCATTTGTTCAATTCCACAATATGTGCTTGTTGTTAAAATTAATGAGAAGTCATCTGCCAATCTGCATGAAGTCACAGAGGATGGTGAAATGTTATTTGTAGGAAGAAGAGAGGAAATAGTTTCCCGCCGTCACACGTAAAAAAACCAACACGATTTGTCTAAAGTGAAACACTGGTAAAGATTGTCGAGCTGACTGCATTTTTACCACGGCAGAGACAAGTTTATAAAGAAATAATAAATGATATATGGTATTTAAAGGCTGTTGTGAGACTCTTTTTGTGAATCACAAACCTTGAATACAGCTGTGTTTAAAATAATAGCAATTCAACATGACCAACCAGATGAATATGAATATGAATTAATGCTTTATTTCAGTTAAAAAATGAAACAAAATGAGATCATGTTTATACAAAAAAGAAAACAGATGGCAACCGAAAAAGTAATATGCTGAAGCCCACAAGGCTTATTTAAGCCTATCTTATAAACTACTTATTAACTAAATAATTTGTAGTAAACATCAGTACATGGAACATTATTTCAAAACACTTGAAGACTTAAACTCAAAAATTGAGTTCAATCAAATTTCATGGTAACTTTTGATAATTTTAGATTTTAAAGTCTTCTTTAAAACTAACATAGAATTACACATCTTTAGTTCATCACTTAGTCCATTCCACAATTTTACACCCAAAACTGACACACATCTGTACTTGAGATTAGTCCTGACTTTGTGAGTTTCAAACATTAGTAACCCCCTTAAGTTATAAATCCCGTACCTTAGCTTAAACATTTTTTTGGATTGAAACAGGAATTGTTCTATTTAACACTTGAAACCTAATTTCTAATGTTTTTAAATATACAATTTCCATGAATTTTAATGTATGTGATCCTATAAAAAGCTAATTTGTAGGATCATGATATCCAACTTCATTTATTAACGTAATAGCTCTTTTCTGCAATTTGATTATTGGATCTAGGTTCGTTTTATATACATTTCCCCAAATTTCTGCACAGTATGTCAAATAAGGCATCACAAGTGAAGAGTACAGCAAATGAAGACATTTCTTATTCAAAAAAATCTCTTGTTTTCAGATTAATTACTGTTTTTGATTAATCTACACATGAGCAAATCTTCGAGTTTTGTTGTTTATTATGTTGCTTAGGTTATTTTTCCTAATCCCACACTGCCCCCACCCCCTGCAGAAGCCCAGGCTGGTATTTGTTTTTTTTCCCTCTTCCTCCCTCTTGTACTCCTTTTCTCATCTAATGAAACAAAGCTGTTTTGACAGTTCTCCCGCTCCTGTCCTCCCCCTTTTTTTGTCTCTGTCTTTTTTTTTATGTTTCTCAGACGAGATGAAACTGAATTGTAATTTCGTTGCTCTGAAACAAGTAAATAGTTGTTTCAACAAGACAACAAAACCAAAAACTCACCAGTAAACGAGCAGCACCTTGGTTCCAGACCAACAAAATTAAAGTTACGGAGTTGCCACACATTAATCCAACTGAAAACTTGTAGGTCGACATCAAAAATGTTGTTTCTGAGGCAAAACCAAGAAATGCAGAGGAATTGCGAAATGTCATCCAATCATCCAGAAGTTGCCAGAAGTTGGTCAACCATGCAACACAGATGTGAAGCAGCTCTAAGAAACTGTGGTCATACAACTAAATATTAGTTTGGTGATTCAAAGGAATGCTAAATCTTAAGTTTTTTTCCGTTTATACAGTAAATAATTGAGTTTGTAAAGAAAAATACAGACACTGCTAGTATCCATTTTTCTTCATTTTCTGCAAATAATGAACATATTTGTACATTTTTCTTCATGTTTTGATTAAGGATATAATGTGCAGTGTTCCCAATGCATGGAAATAGAGACGTTTACAAGTATGTTGAGCTTCACTCAGGTTTTTAACACACTGCTATCATTTTGAACACAACTGTACTTTAAACATGTTGAGTTATTGTTCAGACTTTGTGATGCTGTCGCTCAGATTAGCTCCCATTGGACCTGCAGGGTGTCACTCAGCTTTACAGGGAGAGCGACAGACAAAGCGACAGTGCTGTAAAGCTGAGCATCACATTGTGTGGGTCTGTAGGGGGGACCCATTGACTGGCCCGTACGCACTACTATGGAGTGGCTTTGGATCGCCGTGGCAACTTGTATGCTCGCATCCCCCTCTGTCAAAGGTAAGTGCTAGAACAAGCAAGAGGGCAAAACACATGTGAGCCTGTGTGCCTGGATTATTGTTACAACAGCCTCTGAAACTGGGCCTTTTTTTTCCCACACAGATTGTTTGTAGGGTCATATTCTGATAATGAATGAGCTGTTATAGATGTAAACATACAACTGGGACCAAAGTTCGTTCTGATGCAGCTTTTTGAAACAGCTACAGAGCCTGTTTTTGTGCTGAAAATGACAAGGACAGAAGGGTTCAGTGTTGGTGTGGGGTTTTTACTTTGAAATAATGTCTCTCTTTAAGGCAACGACTGGTGGTGGGAGTATGAAGAGGGGATACGACACTACAGCCAGGAGGCCCTTAACAAGGTACAGCCTACACCTGCTTTTACCATCCAACAGAAACATGCTCTTAACAGTGGGG